>SNQJ01S0106650.1:13217-29828 GCA_010110895.2 Picea sitchensis | reverse complement strand
AATCTTTTTAGCCAACTTTGTATAGTTTTGGCCCTTTTGATGTGCTGTGGAGTTAATCCTTGTGCCATGGATGATTGTTTTTCTGTGTTGATGATGTTGAGTTCTTGTCGCCCTGTGCGGACGAAATTTCAGTGATAACATCTTTGATGAAGAACCTTGACCTACTTTGAACTCTTTCATTGCTTCCTCAAAGATTTGTCTTTCTTTCTTCACATCAAAATTTGCGGTCTTCTCTGCAACTTTTATGATACCTGAGTCTTCTGCAATATTTCCTTGGGTCATTCTATCTTATCCTATAGCAATGCCTCCTTGAGTGATAACAATGACTCTAGGGTCTGCTCCACAAGGTTCAGCATAGATCAATTTCACTTGTGCGTTATGCTGGGTTTTTCATCTTTCTTGAAGCTTGGCTAGCAGTACGGGGCACTCCTCAATGACATGCTCGAAGGAGTTGCAATAAATGCAAGTGGTGCAAGGGTTCTGACAATCCCTTGCTAGATGTCTAGGTTGCACATAGTTATAATAGATTATTTGTCCTTGGCCTCGGTCCATACCTCCTCCTCCTCATCATCCTATGTATCCACCGTGAGGATTGAAGTTTCCTCTTCCTGGGGAGTTATACTGTGCATTGTTTCATTCTTGATGTACTTCGCCTTGGATATTGTATATATCTCTCGATATTTCATGCATGAGATCATAAGCTCTACAATCTCTATCATCATTCCCTATTGATTTACAGAATGTGGAGTACAAGTTTGTGGGTTTCTGAACATATTTTTGCATGTAATAGCCCTCACCAGGGAAATGTCGATTTCTGCATACTTCAAACCAAGGTAAGATGACTTACTTCAAGGGGCTCAGAGCTCCAGAAGCCAATTATTCATTGAATAGAGAGAAGTGTTCCTTGTCATGACCTTCTGATCTGCATCTGACACACTAGATTTCTTCTCTTTTGTCTTTTCCCTTTTCTTTATTCATGTCTTCGACCTATAGAGACAAACTAGTTAGTTGACTCAAGATCTGACTCATACCTGAGCTGGATTCTCCCATAAGGGTTGATTCAAGCTTCATGGAAATATCCAATGCTTCCTCCTACGAAGAAATCTTCTACTGCATCAGGGGGACTCTGATATGTGGTAAGAGAGAATCGATGAACCATTCTTTGTTCTACTTGTCCGGGATCTTAAAGGTCAATCTTCCTGTAAGGGTCTTGAATCTCTGATCGAACTCCCAAACAGGTTCGGCTACCTTTTGCTTGACCTGTTTAAGCTCTGTAATAAATTGGGACTCTGAATTAGGTTTCTTAAACTCTGCAGTTAGTGTGTTTTTGATTTCATTCAGTGGCTTAGGTTGTGCAAGTCCTTGGAAAAACTTCATGTACCAGCTCAACGCACAATCCCTCAGTGTAGTGCTAAACTGATTTCTTTTAATAGCTTCATTGGTAACATTCGTAATGTTCCATATAGCCTCACACAGGAATCATTACTGATTAGGATCTTCATATCCATCTCCTCTAAAGATAGGGAGCCTCATCTCATCTGCCATGGAGCTGCCTAGGTTTCTTGTCTGAGTAGAAGTTGGACTGCTAGTAATATTACTTTGTGGACTCTGTTGATTCTAACTATTCTAATTACTTAGCATTGTTGAGGCAATAGAAGGGTTAATAGTACTTACTTCAGTGGTCTGCATAGTTCCTAAGTTTTCTCGCTCGTTCTGGTGAAGTTCTTCAGCTTCCCCTTCTTCTTCTCTGGTGGGTTTTGAATGTTCTTCGTCGGTCAGATCTGCCTCTCCTCCACTGTAGCAACCCTCTTCCTCGTAGTTTTTCTTAAACAATTTCTCAAGGTGAACCCCTCAAAATATTCTCCCACTGTGCGTTTGTCCATCTTCTGTTTCGTTGTCGCTATCTGAATTCTTGAACATTAGCCTCTTCAAATCTTCTCAATCTACTGTATCTTCAAGATGTTCTTCTCATGCAACATCTTGAGTCTCAACTTCAAGAATTGCAAAAATTTTCATCTGGGTCCTTTAAAGAAATATCTTTCATCTTGGTTGTATGACTCTACTCTGTCAACATAAAACTTGGTGATACACCCTCTAATGGTACTATCAAACCAGTGATCTACTTCTCTTGATACAACATTATCAACCCTTTTTACCTTCTGGATCAGCACTGACATCCAAACCATAGGAGGTCTAGATCTGATCTCGAACTGGGTATCAGCTAATCTAGCTAGCCACTCACACAGATCCTGATGGATTCCCCCAAAGAATATCTCATGTATATCCGTAAAAATGTACTTCTCCAACCAGTCCTCTAAACTAATATTAGGGTTCTTGTTCTGGGCTTCAGCGAAGTCCTTTTCTTGATCCTCTATCCACTTTTGAATTTATGTCTTCAATGGGAAGCACCTTGAAATTCCCTTAGAAAGATTCTTGTCCCGGCAACAGAACCATTTGTTGGCACAGGGGAAGACATAGGGTTCATCTTGACAAGTGCACCAACAAGCCCTAGCTACTGGCCCTTTCGGCAACACCTACAAAGCAGATGCAGTCTCACCTGAAGCAGCTATGAGGGGGTTACAGGACAGAGATGTCTACAACCAGGGGAGTATCAAGCGGATCTATTACAACAACAAAACAATATGCATCTATCACTTATCAAGCAAGATCTACCCTGGCTAGTTATAGATCTAATCTAATGCACCAATGCAAATAAAAATATAACAGTGACAGAGATCAAAGCATCGACCACACACACAACACAAGATGTACGTGGTTCACCCTCTCTTTTGGGATACGTCCACAAAACTGTGCTTATCATTTATTAAGATAAATCCTACAGTTATTATCTACGCTCTCAGCTAGCAGATCTTCCTTCCCTTCTCTCTTTCTCTCCCCTTCCTCTGCACCCAACTATAGGACTTGACCTTCGCACACATCTAAAGATCTTACAATACCTTAAGGCTTTCTCTCTCTCAGCACTTCTCTCTCTCAATACAATGATCTCTCACACAATACTATAGCTAGATCAACAACAATATCGTACCAACCTGACCCGGGTCCTCTTGACCCTTATTTATACATTACAATACCTCACTGATAGCCTTAGGTCAAAACCTAGGTGCCAAAACCCTAGATACCAAAAACCTAGGTGTCTAAAACCCTAGGTCCATTTGACCCACTTTTTTTGGGCTTCATCAGCCTGTCTTTCCTTCCTTCTCGCGCGGTGCTCCAAAGAATCCAACAGTGGATTTTTCCTGCTTTCTAAGTTGTCCTCGAGCCATATTCCTTGTTGATCTGTCAACCTTGACCTTCTCATCCAACAGCTTGTTTTTTCGTACTTCGCTTTATATTTTCTTCTCTTTTGCTCACTTCGACCCAATGATAGTCACTGTGTCTCCCACAAAGTTCGTTTTTCACCTTTTCTTCCTTGTTCTTTGCTTCCTTCCATAACCAAGGGCCAAAATCTACCACCATTCAAGCAAGTGTTTCAGTTATGTAGTTTTACATTTTTATCCTATTTCATTTATTTAATAGAATATATTGTTCACTGGATATCTATTTGATTCTTCATATATCTGTGTTTATTGTATTCATTTTGTTAATCAGTTTGTTCCACTCCTAAATCTGGATCAGTGGAATCAGATCAGTCTTCTCTTTGTTTTTTTTTCTTCATGCATGTCCCTAACGAGATCTAGGTAAAAGAAGTTGGAACTCGATCCAATCGAGTCGTTTCAAGATCGTTCGCGTCAAGCCTGACAACAACCCATGGGGGGTGAAAATAAAGATGATGGAGTAAGAGATCATATTAAAATGTTGCTTGAGGAATCCCTCGCGCGACATAAGAATGAAATGATAGACAAATTTGAGCAAATCCTTTGATGGATTCCCACAGGAGAAGCATCTTCATCAAGCGGCCATGCAACCCCCTTAAATGTACAGGTAAATTTTGATACTCCATTATTTGAAGGACTGATAGATGCGGATGTTGTAGATAAATGGTTGAATCTTCTTGAAGGATATTTTTCGGTCCACAATTTTTCCGATAGGGAAAAGATTACTTTTGCACTCCTTAAGGTCACCCCACATGTTAAGGATTGGTGGGATACTTACTTTGAACAAAGGTTCGTAAATGAATATGAAATATTTATGGTGGCCCCTACATGGGATTCCTTCTCGGATGCCATTAAAGAACAATACTACCCTATTGGAAGCTATGAGGACCAGTACACTAGATGGACCACCCTGCGTCAAGAAAGGGACCAGAAATTACCAGATTTCACCAATATTTTCCATACCCTGTGCACCAAATTGGGTATCAAAGACTCTGAGTGACATCTGGTGCTCAAATATTGCAGTTGTTTGCACAGATACATTCAAACATAAATCAAGTTTCTGAACATCACCTCATTGGGCATGTCTTATAGATAGGTTGTCAAGATAAAGTAGAAATTTAAGAAAAAGAGGTGAGAGTTTGGATCTACAAACTCCTCATAGTTGAAGCAGAGCAAAGGCGGCCCCATCCCACATAGAAAGGCACTGAGCCAAGATGCCCACTCTCAGTACAACTAGTCCAAGAAGCAACATAAGAAGGGAAATGAGAATACGAAGAAGGAAATGGTAAAATGGTGTGAGTGCCATAAAATCCCTTGGCACAACAATGAAGAATGTTTCTCCAAGCAATCACTCATGGCCCAGCTGAAGGCTACCAAGTTAGAGGCCAATTCTGATTCCGAATCAAATCCTGAAGGGGGGAAGAGGATTATTGATGTTGAATCCAATGCCACTGTCACTACCACCAAAGTCCGGCCCAACGAACCATAAGAACATGAGGAAGGGGAATGCCTCTTTTACTTAAAGATGTGGGTAAAGGGGGATCCGCTTCATTTCATTGTCGATAGTGGCAATCAGAACAACCTGATTTCAATAGATTTCATCAAGCGGTTGGACCTGCCAATGACATCATACCTGCAACCCTACACCATCGGTTGGCTTCACCAAGGAAGATATCTTTGTGTCAACCAACAATGCCATATTCCCTATGACATCAAGCCTTTCAAAGATGAGGTATTGTGTGATATTTCTCCCCTTGAAGTTTGTGATGTTCTTTTACGACAACCATATTTGTGGAAGCATCATTGTGTATGATTCTAGACCCCACAGTGTTATTATTAATTTGGGTAGACAATTGTACATGATACAAGAGGTAGTGTTGCCTACCATTATTTCTTTAATATCTGCTAATTTCACAGACCGGGAAGTTCATATTCTTTGTGATCCGTGCTCATAGTAAGAAAAAGGTCACCACCACATCTGTGGCCTATACACAAAGCCTCTCTTTGCATCATAAGCAAGTGGATGGGATCATGGAAGAATATAGAGACATCTTCTCCTTTCCCATCGGGGTACCGACACATTGTCAATTCAAGCATCCAATTGATCTGACCCCTAGTGCACCTCTACCTCATGGACCAGTCTATCGTTGATCATTCCTGGAAAATGAAGAAATCGGGCATCAGATCCAAGAGCTTCTTCAAAAGGGGCACATTAGACCCAGCTCCTCCCCTTGCGGAAGCCCAATTATATTGGTGCATAATAAGGGAAAGACTTGGTGACTCTACATTGATTATAGATCCTTAAACAAAATCACAGTCAGGAACCGGTACCTGATTCCCAAGATTGATGACCTTCTTGACCAACTCAAGAAGGAAAATTTATTCAACAAGAGTTACCTAAAGTATGGCTACCACCAGGTTC
Source organism: Picea sitchensis (assembly GCA_010110895.2). Taxonomy (NCBI): domain Eukaryota; kingdom Viridiplantae; phylum Streptophyta; class Pinopsida; order Pinales; family Pinaceae; genus Picea; species Picea sitchensis. The sequence goes on along the minus strand of SNQJ01S0106650.1, from coordinate 24,071 downwards.
CCATCAAACCAACTAATGTTTGGAAGACATTCTTCAAATATAAAGAACATCTCTTTGAATGGTTGGCCATGCCCTTTGGCTTAACAAATGCACCAGCCACTTTCATGAGGTTGATGGATGATGTATTGAGACCCTTCACCAACTCTTTTGTGGTGGTATATTTGGATGACATCCTCATCTTCAGTAGAACTTGGGAGGGTCACATGCGGCATATTCAGTAGGTTTTCAGCACTCTACGGCAACACAAGATATATGCCAACTTGGAAAAATGTTCTTTTGGCATGAAAAAGGTCCAATACTTGGGATACATTGTTGATGAGCATGGGGTACATGTAGATGCAGCTAAGAATCAAGTCATCTGTGACTAGCCAGCCATGACCACAATAACTAAGATTCGGAGCTTCTTGGGACTGGCCAGCTTCTATCGATGGTTCATGTTGGGATTCTCCCATATTGCATGGGCCCTTAGCCAGGTGACCAAAGGAAGTGGCAGGGAAAATTTTGTGTGGGGAAAGGAACAACAATGAGCATTCAATGATATGAAGCATCGCTTGTGCTCAGCTCCAGAACTCTCCTTTCTCAATCTGCAGCAACCGTTCGAGATTGAAACTAATGCATTTGACTATGTTGTAGGCGCAGTTCTCACTAAAAAGGAAAGTTCTCAAAATCGGATGAAATCGATGTCATTGTGTCTGTTTCGTCGCATTGATTCTGGCCATATAATTTTTTCCTCAAACGGACACCATAGGCGAAAGTTATCGTGTTCTGATCAAATTCCCAAATAGGCAAAAGGTCAACTGGTCAAATTCAACATTAACGTCAATAGTACGACAGGTGACATCAGCATGAAGTTGTGATGACATCATCATACTGATGTGGCATCACCAATAGGTGACACGTGTCACTCAGTTTCGACATTTTCGGGTTGATTTGGCACTATACGGATTTGACACATGGCATTCCATACAAGATGTGGATCAATCAGAGGTTGACACATGGTCATACAGAAGACATTTGGGTTGTACGAATTCTAACATTGCAGGGTGATTGTGTAGTATGGATGTAACGTGGCATGACACGTATTTGTACGGTGGATGACATGGTAGTTGACTACATAGGTGATAGGGTTGTACAGAAGATGACGTGGCAGTTGACTCGGTTGTATGGATGTGATGTGGTAAGTTGACTAGACGCTGACTGTGATTGTACAAACCAATCATGGGGTGACATGTGCATAAATCAGAGGGTTCCATGTGGCACCCTAGATTTTTCCTATGTCGGTTAAAAAAATTGTTATAATTTCTCGGGGATTCGAACCTATGACCTTCGTGGCGAGGGTGTCTTCGTGAAAGCGAGCAGACCATTCAGGCTAAGGGAGGTGCCTCTTATGTAAACAACGTAATATATATTTGAATTATCATTTGGTGTATGGTTCGGGATAAGCCCCAGTCGACGAGGGCCAACCCCGACTGACCAGGGGCTAAAGATCGGAGGCTTAATAATATATGGGCATGTGGGAGCATAGCACTAGGCCATATGACCATGCCAACGACCAAGGTTCAGGACTTAGGGGCTAAAGACCAGCATGCCATCTAGCCCTCGGCCACATCGTAGAGACCCATACGACCAAGAGCCAGGAAAATAGGGGGTTGAGCCCAAATTTGGGTTTTTAACTTTATATTATAATTTTTAATTCTAATTTAGCCTGATTTTGGGAGAGTTTGGTCAGTTTTGGGAGATATGGAGCCCTTTTTGAGGCCATATCTTGGGGGAAAGTTGGGAGGATGTTACCAACTATAAATATATATAAACCATATTAGGTTCTTGGTAGCATGGGAGATGTTTGGAAGAGGATAAATTCTATAGAATTGTGAAGCCAAAGTCAGTTTTATGCAGGGAATCCATTGAGGAGAGGAACTTTGCGGGCCAATTATGGGAGCTTCGCTCAACCATTTTCAGTGTCGTCAGTTGTTTTGGGTTCTTCAGGTCTAGAAACACACAGCCAGACCATTTTTTATTCCATTTGACACCTTTATGATGTAATTTTGAAGCATTGAATACAAATAAGAAAGCCTCACCCACTGAGACAAAGGCTCAGAGACGTAGGCGATCTTATCAAACTCCGTTAACAACTTTGTTGTTATGGTTTGTTGATTCTTTGTGCTTACTTTCAGATCTGCATTTATTATTATGGATTCCATGTTATATCATTTATTCTTCCTCTTTCTTCAATTCCTAAATGTTTAATGAACTCATGCTTTAAAACTTAACCATAGTCTTTAAAAGATATTTTTGTATCACATACCATAGTGACACTCTCAGATATTGTTCGTAAATACCTCACATGTGATAAGGAAATGTATTCCATTGTAAAATCCTTTCATCAATGGAAACATTACATTCTGTGAAAGGATATGATCATTCACGTTGATCACGAGCCTCTGTAGTTCATACAGACACAGGGGAAATTGTAGAAAGACCGCCATCAGAAGTGGTCCACCTACCTAGCAGTTCCATATCAACATCAAGTATAAGACATGGATCTCAAATCATGTCATTTATTTCGCCAGTCGACCTCTTGTGGCTGCACTCACCACTGTGCTCCATTCCTATGGACATGAGGCATATGAGTGGGCCCAACTTTATCAGCAAGATCCAAACTTCGCCACCACCTATCAGTTCTTGGGTACAAGTGCGACTGTCACCGATTTTCACATTCATGACGGAATATTATGTCATATGGGCCATATTTGTATTCCTACAAGCGAGTGTGCAAAGATGATTTGGGAAGCCCAGTACAGTCGAATGGAAAAACATTTTGGCATGGAGAAAATTGTGATCGTTCTTTAGAAACATTTTTATTGGCCAAAACTTTGACAGGACATCAACAAGTATATCAGGTCTTGCACTACCTGTTCCATTGCCAAGCCAGCCATCAAGAAGCAAGGCTTATACACCCCTCTTCCTACTCCCGAGAATCCTTGGGAATCCATATCAATGGATTACATGTCTAGCCTTTCGTCCACCAAGAAAGGAAATGATTGTGTATTTGTGGTCGTTGATCGGTTTTCAAAGATGGCCATCCTCATAGCCTACAAGAAGAATATCACAGTGGAATATACTCCTAAGCTCTTCTTTGAATGAATGTGGGTACATTTTGGGATACCAAAGACCATCATATCCGACCGCGAAAGTCAGTTCCTCATCACATTTTGGTCAAGTCGTTGGTCACTGTTGGACACCAAGCTCACTAAATCCATTTCTTTCCACCCCCAAACAGACGGTGAAATAGAGGTCATAAATCGGGTGATTGTGCACATCCTACGCATCTACAATTCTAAGCATCCACGTACATGGGATGACAGTCTCCCCTATGTTCATCATAGTTACAACAAGGCTCTCCACAGCTCCACCGGCCATAGCCCATTTCAGGTGGAGCTTGGATTTTGACCCTTGGGTCCCATTGATGTTGCACTACCTCTTGCCACCAAACAGACAGACTCTTCCCATGTTCATTATGAGACCAACAAAGCCACTAGATTCATTGAGTGGATTCAGCACATCCGCCAACAGGTCTAGGAGATTTTGCAGAAATCCAATGCTAAGTACAAGAAATGCCATGATTAACATAGGGTACCACACCAGTTTCAACTTGGTGACAAACTCTAGTTACATTTGTAGAAGGAGCATCTCACAGGGCCCCATAAAAATCTATGCCCACTTCGCTATGGGCTTTACACTATCACCAAGGTTGTGGGTAGCAATGCTTTTGAGCTCAACACTCCACCCTTCCTTGGTCTGCACCTAGTGTTCAATGTGGACCTCCTTTGGTCATATTTCCCACCATTACTAGACACCAAAGAGATCCCAGAACAACTGGCACCAACATAGCTCAACCCAGAATGCATGGAAAAATCATCCACTCATCATATAGTGGGCACATAGGTCAAGGGAACTCACCAATAGAGGATCCAGCTTTATCGGGTTGTCAAGGCAGGGTAACTCCTACACCAAGGAAAGTGGCTCACCCAGGGCCAAATTCTGCAGAAGTTTCCTCACCTTATAGGGGAACTCAATGCAATGGAGACCATTGTTTCCTAAGGGTGGAGGATTCATCTAGGTGGATATTGGTGGCCACCCACCTATTCCAACTAGCTCCTCTTGTTTGTTTTCAGTTCAACACGTTATTTTGTACTTCTTTGTAATTGTGGTTTCTAAAATTTTGGGGTTGTCTGAAGCCCTACACATATTCCAGGTGGATATCGGTTGCCTCTCACCTAATCCAACTGGTTTATTTTGTATTTTTTCATGTCAGCACATCTTGTCGTACTTCCAGGGTCGTTTTGGATCCCTAAACAATGTTTGTTTGGCTCACCAGAGACAAACTGTAGACGAAGTTAGAGTTTGATGGCATAATGTGTATTTCTATAAAAGACCTTTCCAACGGGATATCACATGCCTAAAATGGAATTCGTAGTCAAATGTTACAACCCTAGGAAGTTGAGGTACCAACTTACCCATAGGGGCCCACATGACTTTTGGTGTTTCACCTCCTAGGGTTAGGTTGTTGGATGTCTAGGGTTTTAGAATTCATGATTAATATCAAAAAGGCCTATGGAGCCTCATTGTACTAATTCTTCTCGGATAGATGCATGTAGCATGCACATCTCTTCTCAGAGATAGCTACCACCATTCGAGCAAGTTTTACAATTTCATCACATTTCGTTTATTCAATAGAATATATTGTTCATTGGATATCTATGTTATTCTTCATATGTCTGTGTTTATTGTATTCATTCTGTTAATTAGTTTGTTTCTCTCCTAATTTGGGATCAATGGTATCAGAGCGGTCTGCTCTTCATTTATTTTTCTTCGTGCATGTCCCTGACAACATCTAGGTACAAGAAGTTGGGACTCAAACCAATCGATCCATTGCAAGATCGGTCGTGCTGAGCCCAACAACAACCCATGGGGGTTGAAAAGAAAGATGATGGATCAGGAGATCCTATTAAAAACTTTCTCGAGGAATCCCTCGCGCGAAAAAGGAATGAAATGATGGACTACTTTGCGTAGATCCTTTGATGGTTGCCCACAGGAGAAGAATATTCATTAAGCGCCATGCAACCCCCTTCAAGGTACATGTAAATTTTGATATTCCATTATTTTAAGGACTGACATATGTGGATTTGTAGATAAATGGTTGAATTTGCTCAAACGATATTTTTCGGTCCACAATTTTTCTAATAGCGAAAAGATTACTTTTGCACTCCTCAAGTTACTCCCCCATGTTAAGGACCGGTGAAATACTTACTCTGAACAAATGGTCATGGAGGAATATTCAATATTTTTGGTGGCCCCTACATGGGATTCCTTCAGGGATGCCATTAAAGAACAGTACTACCATGTTGGAAGCTATGAGGACCATTACACTATATGGACCACCCTTCATCAAGAAAGGGACCAAACAGTACCAAATTTCACCAATATTTTCCATACCCTACACACCAAATTGGGTATCAAAGACTATGAGCAACATCTGGTGCTCAAATACCACGGTATTTTGCATAGATACATTCAAAATAAAATGGATTTTATGGACATTGCCTCATTGGGAATGACATATAGATACGTTGTCAAGATCAAGTAGAAATTTAAGTAGAAGAGGCGAGAGTTTGGATCTGAAAAATCCTCACAGTTGAAGCAGAGAAAAAGCATCCCCAAACCACACAGAAATGGACCAAGCTAATATGGCCACTCTCGATACAACCAATTCAAGCCACAACAGAAGAAGGGAAATGAGAAGAAGAAGAAGGACACTGGAAAATGGTGTTAGTACCATAAAATCCCATGGCACAACACTGAAGAATTTCGCTCCAAGAAGTCACTCGTGGCCCAGCTGAAGGTTGTCGATTCATAGGCTGATTCTTATTTCAAATCAAATCCCAAAGGAGGGAAGCGAATTATCGATGCTGAACCTAGTGCCACTTTTTCTACCACCAAAGTCTCGCCTAGCGAACCAGAAGAACCGGAGGAAGGGGAACACCTCTTTCACTCACAGATGTGGGTAAAGGGGACTCTGCTTCATTTCATTGTCGACAACGACATTCATAAGTGTTATAAATAATAGATGTGCTCATTTAACAATAGACAATATAGCAATATTGTCACCCAAACCTAGGCCGAAGCCACCCCCGAGCACCTTAACCTTGACAGACAATGATTCTAGAAGCAAACCCTAGGCCTAATATCCAATCAATGTAGTGTACCTCTCTCCAGATCAAGCATACAGGGCAGAAATTCCAAACCATAACCAATATAAATTCCAAGCCTAAATTGAGAATACATATTGCAGTATCTATAATTGCATCTACTCTCCAGACTTGCGCACTTACCCAGTTTCTGCAGTGAGCACTTGTACATTTCTGCAGTTGTGAGATGTTTGTACCAAATGAGATCTCGCTTCCTGTATTTATATTGTTTTTCCTGAGATGTCTAGGAAGAATTCTCATTCTAGAGGCTAAACACTTATATTAAATATTTCCTTGAGTCGACTTGTATTCTAGGGTTATGTTCAATGCTTTAGCGTTTCTTCTTGCTTCACGGAATATTTTATTCTCATCAGGTTTACACGTGGAGGTAAATACCTCCCGCAACTACCATAATATCAACACTCCCCCCGAGATAGGGAGGAATTGAAGGAAATGGTCTTGAGCACAAACATACCATTCAACTGGTAGCATCATCATAGTCATACAGGCTATCTCATGATTAGATCACGAGCACCATTAACACTATCATCTGATACCATAAACTGGATCATCTCTCGAATCCATACTCCATCTGAGTAATTAGGCATGATGTTGAATAAATCACTCACTCCACGGAGTGATACAAGGACCATTCTTCTAATCCGGACATACGTCCTAGAAGGATGATTGTCCCAACATATGTTAAAAGCTATGCTATGGACTACAAAGACCATTCCTATAGGAATGTCAATCTGGTACTATTTTCTAATCGAGTCATATGTACCATAGAGATCTATCTCAACCTGTATTCCTTAGAAAATATCAGTCCTGAACCATTTTCCTAATCATACCACAATATGTACCTTAGGAAAATACTATTCCATGACATGTCAACAAACTATCAACCTGGACCATTCTTCACAGAGAGAATGTATGTCCACCAACAATCTGTTATATCTGGACCATTCTTCGCCTTGAGAATGTCTGTCCACAATCACACTGATTATCCAACTAGTTGCTAATCATTTTCAACACTATTGATAGTCTACATGGAAATCAGAAAAATGTCATTCAGTAGAAAACAACTTCTATCCATAGTAGTACACAACTACAATCTAGTGGTACACTACCACACCAAGTAGCACATGGTTACTTAATCAGTGACACATAGTCACAACCAGAGGAACACATCCACCACAATAGCATACATCTACTATCCATAGACATACAGTCTCCATAGTAATCATATCATCTGATATCAACATGCACAAAAACAAATATCATGATATAAACCAAGTTATCTGGGCCATTCTTCCACTCACATCTATGATATCTGGAAGAGCATCTACCCTCAAAAAGTAAAACATCATCCATGGGATATCTGGACTATTCTTTTCAATCATAGAAGAATATATGTCCCTAATTTTTTAGCCTGGACCATTCACATAATTCGGCCATTACTCCAGAACTAAACATATAATGTGTTTTCCCTAGGGAATGCCTATCCCTGATTGTTGAACCTAGACCATTCACCTAACTAGGCCATTCCTCTAGCACTAAACATAGTGTAACCTAGAGAGAATGAGTCTTCCCTAGGGAATGACTATCTGAACCATTTCCTAATGGAAATGATTGTCCTACACCAACCTCCAAAATGGACCATTCTTTGAAACTTCTCACAACTATGAACTTCGAAAGAATGATGTCCCGGCGAGGCAGACCATTTTACTTGACCACTACTCAAAGTGATTGCCAAGAAGAATGATTGTCCTAGACCATTCTTGTAATATACCCCGGTAGTGCCCCAGTTATATTATGAATTATAATCATATTTTGTAGGCTGCTGAGCCGAGTATTCATAAGTTGGTAGGCTTATGTGTTTATTAGGTCGGAGAGCCTAAGTGTTAAAGGCCAGGAACCTGTTTTTGTATATGTAATATGCAGAACATTAATAAAGATTAAACATCATTGCATGCAAACCAGCCACGAAGAAAGAGTGATGGGGGACTAAGCTTCCACAGGGTGGGTAAGGGAAAATGGGTTGAATGGTTGGAAAGAGGGGCTAATATTAGGGGGCTTAAGTCCTTGAGAATAATATTTTATTATTATTCTAAAGCTAGGTGAGAAAACATGTTTTTATCCTAAGTCCTGGGAGAGGCAACCATGCATCTCCAACATGTGCAAAAGGGAATGCATGCATCTCCAGGAAGACAAGTGTTGACATGGGCACATGTGGTTAAAATTTGAAGCATCAGTTGAGTTCAGGGTTCATCCTGAATTCTACAGTCGGCTGTCTAAAACAGTGAATTTCGTTTGATCATTGTATGCCTCATGCAACTCTGAAACCCAGGGCCTGTGATGTTTTCTTGAGAGGTCGATACACCCTCTTTCTGAACCGTTGAGTCTGTGTTCGACCTCTGCGTGGATTCCTTGTCATGCACCCTAAAAACTGATGGCAAACCTGTGAATTGAGTCGTGCCACCTATGTGTCCTATGAGCCCAGCCTGTCCTCTCTTGCAGAGTCAAGTTCGTACCTGAATTATCTTTGGGTTGTTGCCATCTGTGTTTGCTGAGTGAAATTGACCAGTTGTTGTTGTTGTTATCCTCAATTTGCGGGAATTGGGCTGAAGTTGGTTGAAGAACCTGTTGGTAAATATGTAATAGACAGTGAATGGCATGAAGAATGTACAGAGGATTGTTAGCATATTTACAGGCAGTGTATACTTGTCATTGATGGAAAGTACAGTTGTGGTTGTGGTGATGGCTTGAGTACAACAGCAATGAATAGCAGTGCAGCAATAATCGGGAGGAGAAGAGTCAGTGACCGTTGGATCCCATTCAAATTTCCCGAAAGAACGAGGGTCGTCAGATCTGAATGATGACAAGACAAGCGCATTGAAGAGGAGGACAGATCTCAGTCGTTAGATCCAAGTGCAATACCCAACCATCATCGGATCAAGGATAACCTACACGCTCGTTAAAGTACAAGGAGAAGTGGGCGTAATCACAATATGCAAAATCGTGATGAAATCTGAGCCGTCAGATCAAGCTTTGATTTGGACTGTTAATTCCAGCCAATATCGAGGATCGAGACTTTGAAGTGACAAGAACACTTGACCTCAAGAACCCCAATTTTGCGATATGCAATATCGCGATTCAATCACAGCCATTGAATCGAGAATGAGATCTGGACCATTGATTCTCTGCATGGAATATCGGGGATCGGGACTTTGAAATGACAAAATCACTTGACCTCAAGAACCCCGATTTCGCGATATGCGATATCACGATTCAATCACAGCCATTGAACCAAGAAGTGATCTGGACCATTGATTTAACTCATCGAAGTTTCGTGAATCGGGACTTTGAAGTGACAAAAACACTTGACAACAAGAACCTCGAAATCACGATATGTGATTTCGCGATTTAATCATAGCCGCTGAATAGAGATCAGATCTGGACCGTCAATTTAACTTCTTATTGGAGTTTCAGGGATCATGAATTCAAGAGGCAAAGAACACAATGCAACAATTTGCGATATGCGAAATTGCGATTGAATCTGAACCATCAGACCAAGAAATGATCTGGACCGTTGATCTGATTTCATTATGGAATTTCGCAGATCAGGATTTGGAGGTGACAGGAACATTGAACATAAGGAATTACGAATTCGCAATATGCGAAATCGCGAAAGCGCCTTTCACATAAAGCCTTAGTCACAACCCTTGGTCATGAGAAGAGAAGGAGTTAGTCTAGATAAGCTCCATTTCGAAGTTTCGGAGATCGCGACATGTAGTGTCGAGACACTTGGGCACAGGAATGTCGAAATGCCAAAATTCGTTTTAAAAAGGAAAGAATAATAAAATTCATCCAACGCTGTGGATAAAACTTGAATGTAATCAGAGGGTTATTGTTCTTTCTCACAGATTAAATTTTCAGTTACAAATCTGTTAGTGAAACGGACTCATGATTGAAAATTAGTTGTCGATCAGTTGGCGTTTCGGTTGGCTAGACAGTTGTCGTCATTTTTGCCCAAGGAGTTGGGAAGTTGAAATGTCATGCTCGTGTGTATAAAAGAAGACGAAACAGACTGTATCATTTGCTGCTCTGGACAGGAAAGGAATGAAACAGTAAGAAATAATACAGAAGAGGATGAGTGGTAGGAAAGGAAGGATATGTGCAGAGTGAAATGCAATGCAGAGCAGGATAGCAGAGCAAGAGAAAACGCAAAGCAGAATAACAGAATGAGTTGAAGAAGAGAAGAATGAGAGTACGAGTTGATGCAGAGTAGACCTGCTAAACAGACAGGAAGAGAAGATTTGCAGAACAGTTTGTGGAAGATCAGACTTACAGAACAGATAAAGGAAGGTAAGAATTGATTTATCTCTAAAGTTGAATGTTTATTTAGCCATTTATATTGTAGGGAGGTTGGGAGGTGCTCGGGAGGACTATTGTCCTCAGAGGTTCAAGTGGGAGCTTGAACACAGGAATTTGTAGCTTCCATCTGGTTACAGCCAGAGAAACCAGGGTGGTAGGGTGGTGCTAGGGAGAACAAGTGTTCTCTGTTATACAGGTTGGAGCCTGTGTAATTGGAAGTTGGTGCTTC
>SNQJ01S0106650.1:0-13167 GCA_010110895.2 Picea sitchensis | reverse complement strand
TCGAAGAAGAAGAGGTTTTCTCCCTTTATGGGTTTCCTCGTGAAAATATGTCTCTGTGTGTACTTTATGTGTGATTGATGGTCTTTACTTTTACTTTCCATATGTTGTATATTTTTTATGATCACTTGAAGGAATATTAATAATATTTAAAAGGTATAAAATTGTTTTAAGCTCATAAACAACTGATTCACCCCCCCTCTCAGTTGTTTTAGTATTTCCAACAAAACCATGTTGTCAGGCCCGTTGTATAAGAGGAAGGTTGTTAGGCCTATGAGAAACTCTCTCCAAGTGAGAGAGTCTGTTGGGAAGTGCTTTTCTCCCAGACAGAGTCTAGCACCAGCTACGGAGCTCTGAGAATTCTTGATCCATCTTGTTACCAAGACCCAAAGAGGGAGGTGAAGCACTCATGGATTGTGATTTTGAGGGTGTATACTCCTAGGTGGAACATGCATGTGGGGATTGAGATTCCATGAGTAGTGGGAATAATAAGGCTCTTGGAGAGAATCCTTCTGGTTTCTCTGTGCATTTTTCCTATAACCTCAGCCTAGTCTAGGATTTCCTTGCCTTGGGTGGAGCTTAGTCCCAGCTCGAGGGTGACCCAATGTTGAGCGTGATGAGAAGGGAGGTCTAAGGCTAGGAGGTTTTTGGAAGGTCTGCACATAGTTGGTGGAGTTACAACAGTTTCAAAGATAAGTATATGCATGTGTTTAATTTCAATTAAAATGCATGTATGTGATGCTTGCAATATTATCATGTATTTCGTTGAAATGATATTTACTGTTAATTCCATTAATTTTGTATGTTAGCAGTAATTATATATTTACTTTGTTAAGTCTTTTAACTTCATTTAAATTCATACTATATAAGTGTTATTCCACGTAGTAGTGTTTCTCGGCAATGGGGTTGATGGTCGAGGTCGTTACAATATGGTATCAGAGCCCCAGGTTTCAATGTTGAACCTGGATGGGTCGGATAGGTAGTCTTTGGACCCAAGGTTTTGATTCAAAATGGTGTTCGGATGGAACCAATTTCAAACTTTAGAATATTCTTAGTTCCAACAGGTTATTTGGTTGTGTTACAAAGCTCAGGAGGAGTAGCCTAGAATAAAACTGCAGTCGGCGTGGTGTTTGAACAGAGAGAGAGAGAGAGAGCTCAACACTTGGGGTGTTGAGAGCCGTAGGATCTGTTAGGAAAAAAGGAGAGTCCTTTATGACCATCAAATCCTGAGAAGGCACGGGAAGGTTATCCTGGAATCCTTTTGGAGTTTGACAATCGAGAGAAGCAGGGTGCGCTGAGACACAAACCTCTAAAACCCGAAACTCCAAAATCTCGATAATATCTACATCGTAGATCTGGGAAAAAGATATTGATCATTAGAACAAGAAAAAGAGAAAAATGTGATTTCAGAAGTTCATATTTTGGGAGAAGTGAGATGTGCTGATGCACAAAATCCTAATGCCCAAAATTACGAAGTCCCAAAGAGTCGAAGTAGTGGGTCATGCTGACGCCACTTGGATGGACGTGGACACATGGGATGTGTGCCATGTGTCAGTGGGTCCTGAAGGAAAAAGTAGATGTAGTGCGGCCCGATGATGTTGCCTGGGGTAACGTGGACCTTCTTAAGTACACCAAGTATCACCACTGTGGTTGGTGATAGCTGTGTTGTGGGCCCGGAGGCTAGAAAGGTCGGAAGTTCAAAAGTCGGGAGTTGGAGAGGGAAGCGAGTGTGGAAGCTTCCAGGATTGAAGTCTCGAACCTTCGAAACCCTAAAATCCTAAGTTTCGAAGCTACGAAGTCCCGAAGGCTTCGATGACAGGATTTTCCTTGTGTATGTTTGTCTTCGAATGTTAGGTATGGTGGATGGTTGATCTGCCTTCCTCGCAAGTTTGGTAATTTGGAACTCTGCATAACTGATGTGCTATGATTGGATTTTTTTGAAAGCCGAAGTCTCGATTAGAGAACCTTGAGATATAGCGCTTGTTCACAAAACTTGTCCGTGTGGGTTGGGGAACTGAGAGAAAAGGGCTATGGCCTAAGTTTACTACAGAGCCGAGCAGAGCTCAGAAAATTCATGAAAACTGAACAATTTCTTGAATCAAATTTATTTATGAATGTTGTGGGAATTGTTAAGGAATGATGTCCTAACAAATTCTGGTTGTTTGCACATTGTGTTTGCAGAAGTTTAATGAGTGCCAAAACCGAATAGAATTTCCACTGAGTGAAAAATAAATGGAAGAGATGCAGAACGCTTCCAGTTCAGAGAACGAAGCTAAAGGTATGGATATTCATTTGGGATTTGAAGGGTCGAACTCCAATGGACATGGAGAAGAGATAGATAAATAAGATCATATGATGAAAATCATTGAACGATTGTAGAAAGACGCCCAAATTCACCAAGATGATAACAAAAATCTCATGAAATCCAGGGATCAACAAAGAAAATTAAACTTAAAGTTGAGGCAGAGTTTGGAAAGAATCGAAATGAAGTTGGATAAGGAGAGTGACTCAAGAAAAATAGGGAGTCACAAGAATCCTGAGAGGAAAAGAAGATCAAGAAGCATTAGTAGGCACCATCATCACTCCCAAGGTCGCTCTAAGAGGAGGGCACACAGTAGTTCAATCCCATATCCTACCAGAAAGAACATGACATCTGGAGTGGATGAACTAAAGGAAGAAATGAACAAGATTAAGCCTCCTACATTTGATGGAGAACATAAGAAAGAGGAAGATGTCAAAACATGGTTTCTTGGCATGAGGAAATATTTCCAACTGTAGAATTATTCCTCTCATGCAAAAGGAAGAATTCCAATGTATCAACTGAAAGGAAAGGCATCCATGTGGTGGGATCATCTTGTGCAATTATAGCACATTAGAGAGAAATATATCACTTGGAGATAATTCAAGAGGTATTTCGAGAAGAAATACTTGACTAAAAGATATTATGACAGAAAGATGAAAGAGTTCTTTGAACTCAAGTTGTGTAGCATGACCATGGATGAATACGAGCGAAGATTTTTGGAATTTCTGAAGTATGTTCCGTTCATCAAAGATGAGACTGTCAATATTTAGAGGTATCTGAGTGGACTACCACCTTCCATCGATGACAAGATCTAGTATGATGACCCTAATACTATGGAAGAAATGATAAGAAGAGCGAAATGCTTATATGAGCAGTAAAGAGAAAATCCTACTTTTCAGAAGGCTTGGGATGACAAGAAGAAATTCCAGATGGATCAGAGGAAGAAGGGAACTAAGCCACCCTTTTTCAGAAATAGTCCTCAAGGACAACCATCATTTAGAGAGTCGAGAATGGCTGACGTAGGGGAACAAAGGCCAAGGCAGATGCCTATTCAGTGTTCGGGTTGTCAAGGGAACCACAAGTACAGAGATTGTCCCCATAAAAATGGAAAAGTGAGAGTTGTTCATAAGGTTTAGAAAGATGAAATAGTGGAGGACATAGGCAGTAGAATGCCAAGGATATATGCAGCCCTAGAAAACAAGCAAGTTGAATATCAGTCGCACATGATTGAAGTGGAGGGTATGATTAACAACCAACCATTTACTATTTTAATTGATTCAGGGGATAGCCATAGTTATATAGATCCTAGAGTGGTGGAAAGTTTTAATTTGTCAAAAAGTAAACATGAAAAGTCTTGGTTAGTGCAGTTGGTTATAGGAACCAAGAGAAAAGTCACTAAGTTGGTTAAGTCTTGTCCTGTGGACATGAATGGACTGAGCACAAAGGTTGAATTGAAAATTTTGCCTTTATGTTCTTATGACTGTCTAATTGGCATGGACTGGTTGGAACAACACCATTCCATATTGGACTATCGTAACAAGGCATTCACTTGCCTAGATGAGGAAGGAAATCGGAAAACAGTCCAAGGAATTCCTAGAGTTGTTGCTATCAGAGAAATCTCAGCAATGCAGCTGAAGAAGTGTTATAGGAAAGGATGTCAATTATTTGCAGCCCATGTGGAGGAAGCATATAAGGATGAGATCTAAGAGATTGAAGATCATGTGGTGCTAAAAGAGTTTGAATATGTATTCCAAGAGGTACCCGGATTACCCTCGAAGAGAGATATTGACTTTTCTATAAACTTGATGCCTAGAGAAACTCCAGTGTCAAAAGATCCTTACAGAATGAGTATGCCAGAGCTAAAGGAACTGCAATTGAAGCTTGAAGAGATTCTTAAGAAGGGGTATATACTCCCAAGTGTGTCACCTTGGGGTGCCCCAGTCTTATTCATGAAGAAGAAGGACAGGACATTGAGATTGTGTATCGATTTCAGACAATTGAACAAAGTAACTATAAAGAACAAATATCTTTTGTCGAGGATTGATGACCTCTTCGATCAGTTGAAGGATGCGAAGATATTTCGAAGATATATATCAGGTCGGGGTATCACCAGGTAAGGATAAAGGATGAAGACATCAACAAGACCTCCTTTAGAACAAGGTATGGTCATTACGAGTTCACAATGGTGTCATTTGGGTTGTCGAACGCACCCATTGTTTTTATGTGTCTGATGAATGGTGTATTCAGGAACTATCTAGACAAGTTTGTCATAGTCTTTTTAGATGACATCCTGGTGTATTCCAAGTCAGAGGAAGAGCATGAACATCATCTAAGGATGGTGCTGCAAGTGATAAGAGAGCACCAGCTGTATGAAAAATTGAGCAAGTGCTCATTTTATCAGGAGCAGATCCATTACTTGGGGCATATTATTTCGAAAGATGGGATAGTTGTAGATCCTGAGAAGATTGAGGCCATCAGGGAATTCTCAGCACCAAAGAATGTGAAATAATTTCAATCCTTATGGGTCTAGTTGGTTACTACAGAAGTTTTATCGCAAGGTTCTCGAGGATAGCTCATCCTATCACTTCCTTACAAAGGAAGGAGAAGAAGTTTCAGTGGATAGAAGAATGTGAGAAAATATTTCAGTGATTGAAACAACTATTAACTAGTGATCCAATCCTGAGGATTGAATATCTGAATGAAGACTTTGTAGTGTGTATAGAGGCATGCAAAGAAGGACTAGCAGGAGTCCTCAATCATAATGGATTTGTAATTTGTTATGAATCCAGAAAGATGAAAGAGCACGAAAGGAACTATGCAACTCATGATTTGGAGTTGGTAGCCATAGTACACGCTCTAAAGAAATGGAGGCATTACCTCATGGGAAGGAGGTTTGAACTGAGGAAAAACCATAACAGTCTGAAGTATTTGTTTGATCAGCCAACCTTGAATGCTAGGAAGAGAAGGTGGTTGGAGTTTCTCTGTGAGTATGACTTTGATATCAAGCATATCAAAGGAAAAGAGAACAAAGTGGTTGATGCACTCAACAGGAGAGTACATGAATTACATGCTACAGCCATTAGCATGTACCGAACTGATATAAAGGGAATAATTTCAGAGGCTGCAAATACATATTTCCAATACAAGGATTTGGTAGAAAAGCTACAGTAAGGTGAGATGCCACATAAAATGGAAAATTATAAGCTGGAAATGGATGGAATACTTCTATACAAGAACAGAATTTATGTACCTAATGTCCAAGACTTGAAAAGTTTGATTTTTCATGAAATGCATAATGTGCCTTATGTTGGGCACCCTGGATATCAGAAAACTATGGGAGTAGTCAAGAGCCATTACTTTTGGCCAGGTATGAAGAAAGAGATTGTGGAATACATCACCAGATGTATGGAGTGCCAGAAGGTTAAACCTGAACACAGGCACCCAGTAGGATTGTTGCCATAGATGATTTTAGGGGCGAAATTTCGCCCATGGGCGAAATTAAGGGGCCTCTAATTTTTTATTGGACGAATTTTTTGTATTAGAGTGATTTTTTAAAACTTATTTTATTAGCCCATAATTTATCTTAAGGTAAAAATCATGTACAGAGTTAGCCCATGTTTTAGGAGGGATAGAGAAAAAAATTACCTATTGTAGAAATTTGGGAACAAGCTCATTAATAGAATTTAAGCCCAGATTCTGTGGTATGGGCAATAAGAATCAGGATTTATGGTTTAATTCCGCCCCCGATTTTGTGGTATGGACAGTAAAATCGGGATTTATGGTTTAATTTTGCCCTGATTTTGTGGTATGGGCGGTGGGCACTAGAACATGGAGATTTTGGCCCTCCCACATGGTATAAATTATATGGGATATGAAATGCATTTCCCAGTTTACATCTTAGTTCTTTTGTTACCTCTTATTTCCCCTTTGGGCCTTGAGGTTTAAGGGTTTAGTATTTACTCTTGGACTTTCTTATGGTTGGTAACGGGTTACTCCCAGGTTATTGAGCACGGTTAGCGGTGCCCGGTGACCATATTTTGTTAATCAAGACCCTTCCTTGAGAGGAGGGACCACTTCCTTGTGGAAGGGAGGAGTAGGATCCACTTCTTCGCAAGGAGGACTTCCTTGTGAGGGAGGAGGCTCTGTGCT
Source organism: Picea sitchensis (assembly GCA_010110895.2). Lineage (NCBI taxonomy): Eukaryota > Viridiplantae > Streptophyta > Pinopsida > Pinales > Pinaceae > Picea > Picea sitchensis. The sequence goes on along the minus strand of SNQJ01S0106650.1, from coordinate 6,719 downwards.
AAGGCTTGACCACAGTGGTAGTATTTTTTCTGTATCTAAGAATTTAGTATCTAGTGCAATAGAGCAGATTTGATTTTGTCACGTGTCTAACTCTATGGTTGTAGACTAAGCATGTAAGGAATAACTTAGATTCATTGTCTAAAGTAACAATGTACTAGTAGATGTGAAATGGATTATTCATGTTTGTCAAATAATGGACACTTATTGGGCCCCTGGCAGCATTTTCTTTAAGAATGTCCCATCTAGGTACAACTTTTTTATGAATAGCTATGAAAATAAGATAGTTTGGGGTGGGGTATTTTACTTTAGTGGTGGTAGACCAAATTGTGGGGTATTTTACTTTCCACAGTTTGGTCTACCACCACTAGCAGGTTTCAAGGGGGCATTATGAGGGACATGGACTTTATATTCGGTTTTGACACAATGCCTTTACAATTTTGGATTTACTCCCCATAATAGGAAGTCATCTTATTTTCTAAGTTGTATACCTACTTTTATTAATTGACCCATGTACTATTTCCATTGTTATTGTTTGATATCTTAGGGAATCTTGATTTAGAGTGGTGAGTTGTATTTTTCTAAGGGCAATATGCAAGTTGACAAGGTATGTTGTATTTCAAATCATATGCCCAATTTGAAAGATAGTTCATCTCTGTCAGGTAATAGGATCTAATCCCATGCACCACTAGGGCCTAGGTTATCTTGAGAGGTTTCATAAAAGTTTCCGCTTGAATGAGAGGGGCCATAATCTAGGTGCAAAAGGAGTCTCAAGGGATTTCGAGGCTCAAGTGTTATTAGTTGGTACCTACATATTTTTAATTTATAAAACATTATATAAGGGTTTGCAACATGTTTTGAAATATGCATTCATCTCTAGAAATCCATATTTACCACATTGCTTCAGGCTGGTCTTTTTTCTGTATCTAAAGAATTTTGTATCTAGTGCAGTAGAGGAGATTTGATGTTGTCACGTGTCTAACTCTATGGTTGTAGACTAAGCATGTAAGGAACAACTTAGATTCACCGTCTAAAGTGACAATGTACTAGTAGATGTGAAATGGATTATTCATGTTTGTCAAATAATGGACACTTATTGGGCCCCTGGCATCATTTTCTTTTAAGAATGTCCCATCTAGGTACAACTTCTTTTATGAATAGCTATGAAAACAAGATAGTTTTGGGGTGGGGTATTTTACTTCCACAATTTGGTCTACCACCACTAGCAGGTGTCAATGGGGCATCATGATTTACTCCCCATAATAGGGAGTCCTCTTCTTTTCTAATTTGTATACCTACTTTGATCAATTGACCCATGTACTATTTCCACTATTATTGTTTGATATCTCAGGGAAGCTTGATTTAGAGTGGTGAGTTGTCTTTTTCTAAGGGCAATCTACAAGTTGACAAGGTATGTTGTATTTCAAATCTTGTCCTTCTTATCCATTAAGACACATCTTAACTCGTGTGTCATCTCCTATACTCCAATAGAGGTGGTCGATAATGAGGTGTGTTTCTTGGGTGATAAATTTCTATAAGATATTTCATTAAGGGTGTTCCCCACATATCATGAACCTCTTGTTTCTGGAGGCATAACAAATAGCCATGATTGATTTTCCCAATAACTGACCTTGTGATACCCTATTCCAACAATATTGATGATCTCAAAATCAGTACAATCAGCCAGCGCCTGGGAAGCTCCTTCAACCATAAATATCCTCAGTCTACCACCCCCTGCACTGTAACAGACCCCGGTAATACTTTGAATGAGCTCACTTTGGTCTGTCCCACTCAAATGGCATGTTAAAAATGCCATTTGGGTGGGATAGACAAAAGTGAGAGTGGAGCCCTGAGGAATGGCTCGGGCTAATGTTTCACCCTTTGATCAATGATAATGACCAGCTTATATAAATTTCATAGGGCATTTGTTTGATCAATGACAATGACCAGATTTGATAAATTTCATAGGGCATTTCTATTGTCTCATAGAAGAACTACAAATATAATGCCCACTAAATTACAAGCATGGATGATTTTTATACATATCAAATTAAGGGTGGCATTTTAAAAAATGTATGAATGTTTAAAAGAGGCGGTCATAAGTAGTTGACTCTCTAGTAGGTGGTCAACTAGTAAAAATTTCCAAACTTGCTTTATAAGAGCTTAACTACCTTCAAAATACAAAATGAATGGGTTCTAAGAAGAAAGATCCATTTTTCCAACAAGCAAAGTTTACAATCTATTACCAACAGTTGTTGCAGTCTGCCAATAGGCAGCCAACTCTTACCAATAGAACCCAACTGGTAGATTTTTCCAGTTTCTCTTCAAGTGGGCTATAATGCCCTCTAACAAAATATAGTAACACAAACATTAGTTTACCATTCATTTACATGGAATATTATTGGAGAGTTACCATAAAATTACAATTGAATTAAGTTAGTCAAGATAGGAGTGTACCACAAATACAAAACAATGACAAACAAATGGGGTTTTGGTTTTCTCAGCCTTAGTTGCTTTGCCATATACATATGTCATCTCTGTAGGTGAATCCGTGTATCTAGGAAACTAGAAAACTCTTTCTGGTTCATGTTATTTCACCAAGAATAAAACTGTGTTTAAAAGGATGGAAGCAATTGCATCTTTCGAAACAATTTCCTTTCCAACAATCCGAAAATATTTTTTATGGCGATTAATGGTAGTTACAACAAACATGAAGGTTTTCAATAACTTGGATAGGTGTCTCATGGGGTAAGCTGATAAGACGAAAAATATTTTCACTATGATGGCAAAGGAAGTGTTCCTTGTCCTCTACTTCCAAGTCATGTAACACAGATTGTGTCAGGCTTATCTCCAATGTTCCTGTTGCCTCGATCTGCCCAACCAATCTCTCCAATGTTTCATATGTTTTCTCTGTTAGAGCTTAGTGGGTGTGACCTGTCCCCTACATGGAACATATGCACCCTATTCTTGATTTCAATCCAGTTGCATCCTGGCTTCTTTTTCATATCCATTTCTTTCATCATTATTCTTACTTTCACTACATCATCCCATTTTCCAGTGCGTATAAAGATTTGATAACTTAATATATATGGTAGGAATGTGGGTTTAATTCAAAGAGATTATTACCCATACGCATTTACATATGAAACGATACGAGGCATTCCCATTAAGGCCCCATACAAGCTACATCCAGTTCGGAAAGTAGAAGAGCAAGATAAAACGGATGATTGCATACCAACAGAACGACAACTGTTTTGTTTGATATTTATTGCCAGAGACGATTTTCTTTAATAGATCAAAATACCTGTGCGGATTTGATACTTGTAGCAGAGCACTGATTGATAGGTTTTGAGCATTGACGCCTACCCTTTGTTTCTTCTTCCTCACATGGCATCCCGCGATTGGGATGGACAAAATTCTGAGGAAGAGGTACCTAAAATAATATGGCCTCCAAAGAGCTGGTAAGAGCAAGATAGAGGTGACATTCGCCTACTAAAGAGAGTCGCAAATCGTTAAACTTCGGTGCAAGGGAACCAATCAAAGATGGTTTTGAAGGGAGAGAAGCACTACGAACTCTACCTGAATAATGGCCTGGAAAATTGTCCTCTTGCATCTGATGATGTGCTAAAGAATTAGAACCTAAACTATCTCAATCATGGCTCAATCCAACTCCAATAAACTGGCCCCCCAAAATTTCAAACCATAAAGAACTGTAGGCCTAATGAGATTGTCCATGAGGTCCATCTTGGACGGAATATGCTGAAAATGGTTCTAGCAACACTAACACTCGAGGAAAACAAGGGAGCCATACCCCTTGTTGATTCGGGGTTGAAGAGCTTTCCTCAAGTCTCAAACAATATTTGTTCCCGGAAAACTAAACACCCAAGTAAGGGTAAGCTGTGGTGATCTTGATCTCCACACCCTTAAAAATAAAAGTGATACTTTGAAAGAATGATCTTCATCCCATTGAATATCATAACCTTGGTTTACCCTGGTTGATCGTCAATGGCGAAGATGCAAAAGATGGACAAGGCATCAAGATGTCTCTGCAACCCCTCTGATGTGGATGACAAGAGAACTACATCATTTGCAAAGAGGAGGATAGAGATCAGAAATTGCTGAAAAAGGCACCCATCTCCTAAATTTGAATATATGCACGGAGAAAGACTCCAACTCATCAATGTAAATCCTAAACAATGTAGGTGAAAGAAGGCAACCCTGCATCACACCAATGGTGCTCATAATGGAATCCAAAACTCCATGAGTTGTGCATAGTTTGCCAAGGACAGACTCATAAGGGAACATGATGGTTGTGATAAGAATATTTGATCTCTCAAGAAAATATCACAAATTGAAAACTTTGAAATCAAAGAAATGATAGATCTTCCAACTGAATAATGCATAGACACTAGTGTAGATAAAAGAGACACTGGAAAAGATAATCTGAGAAATAAACCACCCCCTCAGCCTGGCATATGTCTTCCCTTCATAATAAAAATTGTTTTGTTCATAGCATTGTTGGATAATTTGTCTAAACAAATATCCAGTTTACTAGTAGAGCGATCTTGTACAACTTCTAGGTACCCTAATAAAATTAGAAAATATATAAAGGGACACTAATGTAGATAAAAGAGACACTCGAACAAGATAATCTGAGAAATAAACCACCCCATCAGCCTGGAATATGTATTCCCTTCACGAGAAAAATTGTTCTGTTCATAGCATTGTCGGATAATTTGTCTAAACATTGAACAAATATCCAGTTTACTGGTAGAGTGATCTTGTACAACTACAGAGTAACTAATAAAGTAGAAAATATATATATTATGATGCCATCAACAACCAAAGAACATCTTTGACAATATTGCTGCTCAAAATCTTGTATAGATTTGTTAAAAGTCATCTTGCCCTATTTCCCTTAAACATTTACAACTTTCTAATGAATATCTTGAGACCTATGCGGTTTCAGGTAAATTAAAAATTTCAAAAGTTCTAAGTTATAACTTACAACTGTAATTTCTAGCATTTATTTCCTATCCAAACTGTTCGTCATTTGCAACCCTCCTGCATTTGCTTTTCTTGCTTTCATAGTGTAAAACATTCCTCCAACCTATCTTGCATTTTATGTAACTAAGATCAAGACAGGGACAATGATTAAAAAAGAAATATATACAATAAGATATAAAATTGGACATACAGCACCATGCCAATATTTTCTTTTGGCACATGACTTCCATTCAATATTCCTATGAATTTCACCACATGCCACAGACAAGTATTGAGATTGACTCTATCAAAGAAACTATCGACCCTAGCCTTGGGAGATTCCCTATGGGGGAACATTCCACATTCAGTGGTTCTGAAACAATTTCCATTCTCGAATCCCCTAGCCTCAATTGTTGGCTGTGAATGTCTGAAAGCTTCTGTATAATGGATCGTTTAACAATGGACCTTATCCTTGTTTTAGGACTGCTCAAGCCTCAGACACAAGTTGGATAGAAATGACATTGTTGCATGGTGAATTCAATTAGCTCTCATAATTTTTGAGATGTTCAATAGTTCCATTAATTAGCACCAACAATTCATATACTGAAAAGCCTTGTCAAAATATTGTTTCGGCCAATCTCGGCTAATCAGTATCAAGGCTTGTCATCACTGAAATTTTTTGGCAACATCACTGACACAGTATTTCCCATCAGATACTGAAAATCCTTGGATGAGTGTATTAGTTTGATACAACATTGCAGCTCTAGTATATATAGAAAGAAAATTAGAATCCCTTTTCCCCAAAACTCCAACAATTCATATACTGAAAAGCCTTGTCAAAATATTGTTTCGGCCAATCTCGGCCAATCAGTATCAAGGCTTGTCATCACTGAAATTTTTTGGCAACATCACTGACACAGTATTTCCCATCAGATACTGAAAAGCCTTGGATTAGTGTATTAGTTTGACCCAACATTGCAGCTCTAGTATATATAGAAAGAAAATTAGAATCCCTTTTCCCCAAAACTCAATTCAGAAAACGATTTAATTCTCTCCGCGGTTCAATTTCCTAATTAGTTATTCAATGGGATGTTGCACCGAAACCAATAGTAGCCTCGTATGTATCAGTTCCCTTGGCATTATTTATCACCCAATCTGAGCTTGAATCCACTATGTCCTTGGAATTAATTAAGCTCATCCAAGACAACCTTAACCTCTGGCCTTGGAGCCAATAAATTTCCTTGAGATATACTCAAATTGGATCCTGTGAGAGATAAGACCTTGATCCGCTGAAACTCTTCAATCATTTTCTTCACCTCCTTAACATGGCTACCTTTCATGGCATCTTCAGCTGTCGACCAGTTTAGACGGCCATGATCATAAATATGAGCACCCTCCATACTAATATTTTCCTTTTATAGCTAAATTGTTCGTCGTTGATACCATCACCACAACTGTGGCAACGTCCACCATTACTTCCACCGTCCATTAAAAAAAATACAGCAACAGAGATAAAATATTTAAACAGTCAAGCACGGAGGTAATGGACTTAAATCAGAGACCTTTGCAGGTAAATACTGAATAGAGTAATCCCAATGAGACTGAAGGTCATGCTCTCAATCTGATATGGGTTTCAGAGATTCATATATGTATGTATCCAAGACATAATTGGTGAATTCGGTTGATCCAGAAACAAAAAGTAAATAGTGGGTTGTGTTAAATAAAGAGACTATGCA
>SNQJ01S0106649.1:30175-46671 GCA_010110895.2 Picea sitchensis | reverse complement strand
TAATGTTTTGAGTGTTGGTATGTTTGTAATAAATGCAATAGAGAAGGTCAGGGAAGTGGCCATGAAGAGGACAACCATAAAAGAAGGAGATGATAACAACAATAGAGTTGACATTTAGGAGAGTTGTATTGGTGCAGTTGAGGCAATAAGCATTAGGGATGGTTCCTAAGAGCGAGGATGGGGAGGCCATAAGAACCATTGTGCGAGAGTGGTGTAAAGTAGAAAACACCATTAAGAGGGAGAAATTTAAGGCAACAAGGACCATGGGACTAAAGGAGAAGGGGGAGGTAGAATACTATGGATCATTGTTTCAAATGATGGAAGAAAGAATGAAGATTGGAGTGGAAACAAAGAAGTGTGGATTCATGAAATTGAAGGAAGTGTTGTGGATGTTAATAGTAGATATGGGCAGAGAAGAATGATTAGCATGTAAATTTTGTTCACCTACCTTCTAAAACAAATGCTAAACTTTTTCTAACTAGAGGATTATGAAGTGGGAGCATCCTTGGGGATTTGACAATCTTGCACAACCAAAAACATTTATTTTCAATTATGTGTTTTGATTCTAGTTGTTCTAGATTTTTAGTAGGGATAGGGGTCTAGAATTTTGATCAGTGCACAGTCATATTGGAATTAGATGTTGAGTTTTGGATATGTTGTATAGTAGATCATATTCTACCTTCACATCAAATTTCAAAAGTAGACATGGAGTTTATACCCCATTACCATATATAAAACCAACACAATAATTTATATATTTTGTTTTTATGTTGATAGAAGCCTAATATTTTGATCGGCATGCTCTCATACTTTGGAGTTGGGGCATGCAATTTTTACAAGATATAGAGGATATTTCATGTATCTATACTCCAAGTTTTCTTAAAAAATACCGAGTTTAAGAGGTCCAAATAATTCAATTACAGGGAACGACATAAAAGAACAAATTTTTTTTGACATATTTATTTTCCAATTTGACATTGAATATTCAAACTCTGACATTAGGATTGTATTTGAAAGTTATAGAGTCGATTATTACCCACTTATTAATTGTAAAAATGTTTGAGTGACCCGCGGAAATGAATAGTTATGGCCTCAAACATAAATATGATATTTGTAATTGAGTAAAGGGCCTTTGGCTCTCCATTGTTTTGGTCTTCTGTAGTAGTTGTTGGTGTTGTGTGATTCAAAGACCCGTGCATAATATTTGTGAATGTAATAAGGTATGAGATAATTTGTCATTTATTTAATAAAGTTTGAAGAGATTGTGGGTGAAAGACTTTGCTATATTTATTTTATGATAATAGACTATGTGTGTGAAATGTCTATTTAGATTGATGCATTTACAATTTTGTGGTTTATTGTGAGTTTTTTTGCTATGTGATTTTGATCTATAGGACCCTAAGCACTGCATTACACTGTTACATAAATGTTGATGCAATTATTTAAGAGGACTTTTGTTGTACATTTTACCTAATTCAAAACAATGCACATTTAAGTAAGGTTAAAGTAAACTCAAACGCTCTCGATCCTTCCAAACATGATCCTCCCTTGGATATATTTGTGGACAATTTAGGACCTTATAATATAATTACATCATTCATGATATCTTGGAGAGTTATTTATGCAATACAACTATCCAAGTCTCTTTGTAGGCTCGACAAGAGTGAGAGATCCTTAATTTCCATTAAGGCTCAAGTTAGCCATAGGGAGATGCCCCCTTGTGAAGGAAGAAATTTCATACTTAGATTTCACAATTAATTTGAGCAATCATAACATATCCTGATATTGGCTTAGACCTTGCAGAACACTCACCCATTTACATGTGTAGTCATGGTAAATTCATCATGCAAATGCTTAAGCACACATTAATTGACAATTTGTAATATCTAGTGCTTTCCTTTTACTAACCAACCACACATACACAAAAGATAGAGGCAAGAACTTAACAACTTTTACATTTTTCATTTTTAAACTTCTATACTAACACATTGCCAGTATTTGATTGGGTGTTCACAGTTAATGAATTACACACATATACAAACACTCATTCACCTTGACATTCTATCTCTCTCTCTCACACACACATCACATACCTATGTGAGTCTCATTATAAAAGCATCTTAATGTTACATAAACACTTAGAGGCTAGAGGTAGTAAACTTACTTAGGCATTTTCACCCACAATATTTGCAATATAATTTTGACTCGATAAAATAATTAGACCTTTGGCTCGATAAATAAACCTTAAAAATTTTTCACTCATTTGAGAAGATATATTCAAGGTCAAAACTTGTACTTGACTCTAAGATCCATTATTCACCTATGGTGTCATCACTCACATGACCCCGCCAAGACATTGCTATCTTTATTTTTAGTCATAGTAAATGAAACACTATCGTTGATCACTTGAATCCCATAATTTCTCCAAAAATGACAATAAAATAAGGTCCTATTTGATAACAAAGTAAGTTCTTTGAAATAACAAACAACACAACTAAAATATGAAAGTATGTTGGATAAATCCGTTCATCCAATTCTCTCAAGGGTTATACATAATTATTTCCTTTATTAAATACGAGAAAGAAAAATCATTCACAACATATACTAGTTGATGCGAACATTTTAATAGTATGATAAAAAATAGTAGAGAAGTGAACACTACATTAACTTCTATTCCATCAACAAAATTTGCATTGATGGTAAATCTAAGCTTACATTGATTGGTAACTTTTAACTCTACATGGCTTATTCACCCAACCCAAAGGGTATGGATGAGGGTGATCATGCATTTCTAAACCAAGCTTCCTTACCGGGTCCTTTCAATGAGGTTTTCTTATGAAACATAATCAAACAAAGCATCTACCTTGTTCTTTTTTATATGAATCTTGATATGGAATAACTTTGTCACCTCCTCCTCTTTGTGAAGGAGACTACTCGGGGTCACCTCCTTCTCCACTGTTGTGTAGACAATATTTTCATCCACATCTGAATTGATTTCTATATGCTTTCTTGCTTCCATTAGAAGATTCTTCTTCTTGGTTATATTTCTTGTGACTCTTAAGATAAATATTTGGATGCAATTTCCAACATTTTTCTTTCATGTGACCACAACGTTGTAATGGTCACAGGGATTATTAGGGTCCTTGCATGCGCAACAACAACAATCTTCTCATTTTTTCCTTTTCCCTTATTAGAAGCTCTGTGTTGGTTTGTTTGTTTTGAATCATTTGGTTGCCCCTTTTTCTTGTTAGAGTGAATGTACTAGACATATACATAGGCCTCATCAATGGTGTTTGGTTTTAATAGCATAACTTTCCCCCTTATGTGACTGTCAAGACCATCTAGGTACTTGATGACTACACCTAGGTCTTGGGAATTTATTCCTCACTAAATCAATTGCTTTCAAAACCCTGTAGTGTACTCTTGTTGCCTCTATCGATAGTAGTGTTATTGAATCCTTTCATCTTCTTCATACTCAATGGGGTAAAATTGGGACATGAGGAGGAATTTGGATACATTCCACTTAGTTATTGGTGGGTCTCTCCCCAACCTAAGTGCCTCAATGTGGCTTTCCCACTAGGTTTCCCACCAGGTTCGTGCATGGCCTTCTAGTTTTAGTCTAGCAAAATCTATTTTTTACTCCTCGTGTATATTATGCACATTGAAATAGAGTTCTAATCGTTGGAACCAATGATTCAATTTAAGTGCATCTACCTCACTTTCATAGGGATTGATTTCATCCTTTGCTTCCATTTTAAACATTTACTAAGAGGTTTGGTTATTGAATTTCCCTTTTTTTAGCTTCAGTTCTTCCTTCTCTTTCCTCAACTCCTCATGTTATTCTAGTTTCTCATGAGATGGGTTTTTTCTAAAAAGGGGCCAATTTTTTTCTCAAGAGTGGCCATGAGGATAATCATACCCCTGTAAATAATGATTACTTGAGATTCCAACCTTGAAAACAATATTTTTCCTTCATCTAAGGGTATTTTTTAGTGGTCTTCTTCCATTTTTTAGGATTGTAGCTACTTCTTAACCTTTCTTGTGTCGATATAGGGATCGACATGGTACAACTCTCCTGCAAACTTGAATTTTTAAAAGTTGGGTAAGCATATACTAAGCTCAAACCACCAAACACTCAAATAAGCCCACTCTAATACCAATATGATTCGTAAATTGCCTTGGATATTTCGGTGCCAATTTACCAAAACATATCTAAACTTAAAATGACCATAGTGAGCCTATGCTAGAATGTGCAACTATCAACAACATTAAAATTATTTACTACTGCAACATATGAAATATACTACAATAGTAAAGACACACAATAGAAAACAAATAATTACATGAGAAACTCATATGGGAAAACCAACATTCAGTTAAGCAAAATGGCTTCTATCTTCTTATATTATGGAGATTACAATAGAGATCACAAAGCTTTCCATGCTTACTGTGACTCTATGAGACACTATGATCTTTCGTATTCCTCTACAATATATTTTTGTCTCTCTTTCATGTAAACATCTCGTCCATACTCGTGCTTATATTATGGAACCCTTTCCCCCAATTCTTCAAGGTTTTTTGTAGCTAGAATTAATTTTAGGTTTAGGGTTTGGAAATCCTCTTAGAACCTTCATGCCACTTATAGAAGTCTATAGTGGATTCCCACACATTACTAACTCCCCATAGTCGAATTATAGTGAACTAACGTGGATGCCACCTGTACATGTTGGAATATTTGGATCGTTGCCTTGTTAGGGCCACAACTTTTGCATACAAAGTCCATTTTAGGTGTACAATAGCTCATTGGAAGGATATCAATGAGAATAAAAATTCTTGCGGCCTTGGATGAGGGAAACCTACAGTAACCTTCATTCGACACCAAGCCCAAAAAACATTGTTTAAGGTCTGAAAAATGCATCGAAAGCTGATGACATGAATTTAACAAAATAAACACCATCTTTGAGATGCCCCAAATTCTAATCTACCCCATTTAGCGCATCATTAAATTCACATGATGCATGCCATAGATCCTTTTTGGATCATGGTGGAATTGTAGGGTTGAACTAGTAGTGAAACTCCAATTGAAATAACCATATGGAAGAACCATAAGGGTTGGTACTAGGAGTAGCAAAACTCTTTAGTGGAATTAACTATATGGAGACTATAAAGGGTAGAACTTTGACATGGAACCATTAATTTCCTAGCAATTATATAATGTCTCAAATAAAGAAACAAGTTTGACACATTTGCATTTTTACATGGTGGAACTAGGAACAAAGGAACCCTTGAGTGGAATACACCATAGGGAGGACGCATAAGAGGTAAAAATTTGATGTGGAGTCATCACTTTTGTAGAAATTATGCATTTGGACATAACTTTGACATATAAAGGTTACTTTGATGTAGAAAGAATAATTCTTCAAATAACTAATTAAACAAATTAAAGTATATCTAAAAATACAGGTACTAAAAAAAACTAATTGAAATAAATGTCATAAAGATAATATTCAAGATCAAATCTAAAAGGAGATAACAATTGCATGGATTACTTCTACAACCTAAATCATTATAAAAAGATATTATAAAGCCATTGTTTGATAGACCAATTGGTTCCAAGGCTAAGTGACTTGTTAGTGTATCTTGGTCCATGGCTCAACTCCCTTGATAACCCATACAGAGCACATAACGAGATTAGTCCCATCGCCTCAAGGCATGGAGATACTCCACCAATAAAAAAGAAACAAGTTTATTTTGACGTATGCTAGTCAAACTAGTCCTATCCCCTCAAGGTGTGAGGATACTCTCCCCTAATTAAAACAAAAAAGAGGTGTCATAAATAACACATTCCAATAATATCATTGAAATAGACAAAATTATATAACCACCACAAATACATTTTAATACTTCAATTATTTGTTCATAATATTGATATTATGATTAATTAGAAAGAATTAAAAAAACCAATACGAAACATTTATATATATTAGTATTTTATGTCTCCTTTTTATTTTCTATAACAATTATTATAAGGAATAATACTTCATTGTTTTGCAATCACTAATAATCAAACTAGTTATGTTTGGATCTTGAATTGAGGGTGTGTTATTGTAAAACTAACTACTATTTCGGGTTCTCATGCCCTTGTTGAGGGCTTATTATAGGTAGAGATGTACAATTGGTTTTAGTTGTATACTTTAATAAGAGTTTTTTTATTTAAAAATAAATAATTATATTAAGTAATATAAAAGAGTCCAATGCTAATAACACGGACTAAGAAAACTAAACAAACCACGCAAATTGAAAAAAATGGTATTTTGTGTCTTCAAAACAAAATGACTATAATTATTAAAGGATTTTAAAAGGTTAAATTTTACTTTTACAAAAAATAACATTATTTGTCCATCTTCAATTAAAAGTATCAAAGTTGCTATCACAAAATACAAACCTTTGGTGCAAAGAGGGAAGTTGTTAATATATATGTAACATAGATATTTAAAAATTGAAAAAAAAAAACATTATAAGATTAGAAAAATTAAAAGTTATTATTAACAAGGGAAACAATAAATTGAAACAACAAAAATAAAGAAAATAATAAACATTTTATAGGGTCATTGTTTTGTAATAATAAACTTGCACAACAATTTTAGAGAATAAAGAAACATGACTCTCCAAAAGGATCACACAATAAAAAAAATCGAAACCGAAATATTTTAGATTATGATGAAAAATAAAAAAGACAATTATACCTCTATAGGATGGCTATTTTGTAATATTGAACTTGCAAAATAGTAATAGAAACTGAAGAGCTCATTTTAAAACATAAGTCATCCTACAACAATGGGAATGGATTTCCTACAAAGCATTAACACAATACACCTCAAAGACATGAAAGTCGATATAAAGAAATATAGAGATGACAAGAAAATATTTATGATTTGGATAAATTGAGGTCGAGTTGAAGAGCCAATAGAAGGAAAGGAGGCATTTGAATTTCTAAAAATGTTTGTAATGTTGAAGTGTTGATTGCACTTGTTAAATTCTTGAAATATTCCTAATAATGATAATGTCAACATGAGGACAAAATGTTTATCACAAGGGATTGAGGATAAATTGAGGTTGAACTTTGGATATTGGTAACAATGGAAAGGAGGTGAATCACTTTGGATCTCTATAAAGGTTCATAATGGTGAGGAGTTGTTGTATTTGTTATATATTTGAATATTCTTAATTTGAGATAATTGACTCTTGAGATTTTATAAGATCTTAACACATTTTGTGTGGATGTTTTTAAATCCCTAATTTATTGTAAGGCATGATTTTGTGCTAGTTGCTAATATATAATTGAATATTTTGTTCTCATTAGTGCAAAGATGAAATACACACTTATCTTCACTTCCTTTTATCTTCTTAGTTAGATTTTTGGATATTAGTGTTTGTTTGATCTTTAATGCAACTTCTAGTCTATTTTGAACTTCTTAACATGTGATTGATTAATCTATAAGTTGTAATGTTAATGTCTCTTTAAATCTATCATATTGTATTCGAAGGACTTGTTATACTCTTTGTTTCACTTTTTTTTAATAAAAATATGACAAAACTTCATTTAAAATACAAGGAAAACAAACCACCTTAAACATATTATGATTTCATTTTTATAAGATAAGAAAATATTTATATTTGTATAATCTACAGGTTATACCAATTTTTCTCTATATCCATCTAATCCTACAAAAATCCCAAATTTCCTATATACATAGGAAAATATGTTCATGCCCCAAATTTTATTGACAACCTCAACCTTTTTTGGAAATTTATCTCATATCACAAGCCTTATAGACTCATGAAAATTATGCCATACGAACCCACAATGCCTAAATGACTTCCCAGGCATTATCATGAAAATTATGCCATACGAACCCACAATGCCTAAATGACTTCCCAAGCATTATTTTTATGAGCCCACAAGTCTTCCTATGAGCTAAAGGTTAACGTGAAGATGAACATACAACCATATCAAATTATTTGGCATAAGCCTTTACTATAGTATGTAACCATATCAAATTATTTGGCATAGGAATTTACTATAGTATGTATATTTAAATGTATATGTACAATCCTATACAAACCCTTTCCTTTTTTTGTCAATACAAAATATTAAAAAAAAACTAAAGCTTAAACATTTTAATTTCTTAAAAAACTAACATTTAATAAAATGATAATTTAAAAAAAACTATAACTTCATATTAAAATAACATTTTTATTATTATAAAACTATAAATAAAAATATAATGTTAAAACCAATTGAGGATTAATACATCATTAATCAATATTTTTTATCCACTATTTTCACAAAGAAAGAAAATCATGATGGTAAACCTATCATTTACATAATATGTATAATCACTACAATATATTTCCATTTCTACAAACCCTTTACATGTAGACATGTTTCTTTAATCAAAATATGACACTGACAAGGTACTCATTCTAATAACAGTAGCTTGTTATAGATAGATTTGGTTGATGATGAATTGAACACACAAGAAGGTTTTTTATCAACTCGCTAAAAGGTAGTTGCATCTACTAGGGTTTGTTGAGGATGAAATGTGAAACAATTTTATATGCAGCCTCAATGAGATGTATTCCATCCCAATTGACGTGTGATGTTCGATTTGAGTATGTCACCACCCCCATATAGACAAGGGAGGTCATTGTTACAAGTGCCTCCACCTCCACAACAAGAAAAAAATGTATCACTATAATTAGGCCACACATCCCATTATTATCACAAATGTCACTAGGTTGCTTCATTTTGTTTTATTAAATATAAATTAGTCCACAACTAATTACATTGAACAATTCAATTTTCAAACATACTATATGCTACACAGTTTGAGTATTTCCATAACAATCTTATACTAATCCCCATACACAAGGGTGACTTTGTGGATATTGGATCCTTAGTTGTTCCAATGTTCATTGCAATGACGTGTTAGGGTTCCAATAGAGTTGATTACACCATAAAAGACATTTATTTTCATCATAATATGTTGTATGGGAGTGGGGCGTAAAGTAAGTGTTATCCCTCAAGATGTTCCAGGCTGTTATTGGAACGATGTCGAGGCACCCCAGGAGCTAAGACTCAGTATGGGTCTTAAAGCTATATTTGCAGTAAAGTAATTATGCAATATTTGGGAAGTTTTTCCCTCTCTCTTTCTTCAAAGTATAGGACCTCAAACAAACTCAACTCAGATGACAAATGCTCTCAACTCTCAAAGGCATGTGTCTACGAGTGTTTAAGATAATCAAGCTTTAAAGAATAATGAAATGGTGAATAGGAAGAAAAACAAGATAAACACACAGGGCGCTGTTGAAAATGAATCTTGTAGCTTATAGAAAGTGTTGGAACAAGATTGGTTCATGCCTCAACGTTGCATAAGTGGCGCTACCTAATATTTCACAGAGAACAAAATCTGCATTTCATCATTCATTTTGGCAAATTAATACAATTGTTATGGGATTTTTATTTGTTTTGGGGAAAATTGAAATTATATTGAGTTATTCCCAATATCCAAGTTCAAGCATCAGAGCACCCACGGATTTATGCTACCGAATTGCATGCAGAAACACAGTTGGGCGCTACCTACAAGCGCTGCATAATATTCTGGTAGAGGATAAATTGTGCAAAGTTATTCTACCAGTTTTGAGTCACTAATTTAAAACTTGGGTTATGAGCAGTTGATGATGTATTTTTGAAAACTGGAGGAGGTTTTTGTTCATAACATTCCAAATAACAAAAACCTCTCTCAGTTTTTCAAAATGTGTTTTGGTTTGAGAGATATTGGATATAGAAGTAGGCACTACGTACTCTACACAGTGGCGTTGCGTACTAATTTCCTGTAGCGGTCACGGTTTTGATATTCGCCTTGTTGGGAGGTTGCCACATGTCAAGGAGAGTTCGAATGGATTCTCAAGGATCAGTTAGATATCAAGGGACACCTGCACCTAAGATTTAGCTCCATTAAAGGCCTCATTCATGAGGTGGAAACAATTTATTAATGACTTCCAACAAATTCCTGAAAATCAATAGCTTGTTGGATTTTTGTCTCTTTGATTGTTGCCACCTATCTCCAAGGCTTAGAATCCAATGGAGGAGATGGGATTCGACCTCCTTAGGTTATTTGGATGTTATTTTCTATTTAAAGAGGGAGATATCTCTTGGAGAAAGCAGGGATGAGCCAAGAGAGGCTAGAGAGAGTAGGAATAGGCAGTTTTCTGTGTGTGTTCATTTGTAAGCCCGTGGACATTTTAGGATTGTAAGCATTACTGCTATTGGAGACTCATGAGAGTTGTGATTTCAGATTGTAACTCTTCTTTTATATTTCTTCTTATTTGAATATATTGCAGATTTGAGGATCAAAGGCTGTCAATGATTTATGGATCCCTAAGCAGTAGAGGATCTGTTGTATTTTGCCCATCAATCATTGTTTATATTCAAGTATTTGTTGATTCATTGAATTGAGAGGATCTCTATTTACTGAACATTCTATCTTATGTTTTCCTTCTTCATTTCTTCCACCTATCAGCATATAATCTTGTTTTTTGTTAAGCAGCTTTTGTGCCTTAGATGAGTGGGATGTTTGTGACTCCATTGCCCATTGGTGTAGCCTACTGATCTGTAGTTTGCTGCCCTCTCTCTTTCTTTATCCATCTTGCTAATCCACCTATTCAAAACCAAAGTTATCTTTTACATTCTGATGGGTGTTGAGCTTACACTTTAGCAGTCAAAGTGTGACTTTCAGTGCTAACAGAAAGAGAACAACGTGATGAGCAATTAAGGGTTCAACAACTCTAACAGGTGCATACAAATCAATGAAAACATATTTCAAAGAGTTAATATCTTCACACATTCAAATACATGGAGGTAGCCTCTGCATATTATTTGAAAGCATAAAGAACTGACAATAAATGGTCATTCATTCAAAGGAAATCACTTATGTGTAAGGACTAGACATCATACAATAACATTGAACATGAAGCATAATCTGTTGTTTGAGCTTTCATAAATCAGATTTGATACAAGGAAAAGAAAATGGAAGGATATGCTTTACAAGAACACAAACACTACAAGAAAGGGATTACAAACTGAAACAATAAGCAGGGGATGAATCTCTGGTTGTCTGTTGCATTTACCATCGATCTGTGTTCAAGGTTTATGATCAAACAACTTTAGGTATAAGAGGCTCTTTAATTACCCAAAGTGTTGACCGTATTAATGAGCGCCTTCATTGTCTTTTATTCCTCTCGCTCATGCCCTAAACTACTTCTTGAAACCACTTCCAGCTTCTTGAACTTGTTTACTACTTCTTGATTCTTGGATGGTTTCCTTATTTAAAATAGTAAAAATTACTTTTACCTATTGTTTTTTTTTTATGTTGGGATTGTGGGGCAGCTAGAGATTTTCTAGCCAAAATATCCATCATGCCATACTCCTTAAAAGTCCCTACAATCATTTCTTCTGCTGCAAAATACTCAAAATTACAACTGCATACATAGTGCCACTCAACAATTGTCGGATCCATCTTGGCGAGCGATCATGACCGTTGATCTGTAGAAGTTTCCTTTGCTTTATCATTGTCGTTGTCGGCACTAGGAAATAACTCGCGTCGAGGAGTGCTCACTGCATTTCGCCACCATTGACCTCCATTGTTGATCTCTCACCGAAAAACAAGGAGATTCGTTGATTTGTGGCTCTATGAGACTAATGCATCTTGAAACCTAAAATCAAATTTGGACCACTGATCTAGAACCCGATCAGATCTAAGTTGTTGATCAGTTGCAACTTGCCTTTGCTTTATCGTTGCCTTCGTCATTGGCGATAACACGTGCGAGTGAACTCTCATTTCATTTCTTCGATGACGACGTCGTTGATGACACTTGGTGATAACTCGCGCTAGGTAACTCTCATTACATTTCGCCGACAACAACCTCCATTGTGACCTCCACCATTGATCTTTCGTAGAAAAATAAGGAAAGTCGTTGATCTGGCTCAACCAAAACCAAAATCGGCTAAGGCCTCGACAAAATCATGTTGAAGTCACCTTGAACACGTGGAGACCTTACACTGGTCCATGTTGATGTTGATGTGGCAAGGAGGACATGGCACTTGACACCCGTTTTTGAAATGTTGACCTATGTATATGGTGGGTTCCATGTGTCCATGTGGCAGCTACTGGTTGGCTCCAGGTGTAAGGTTGACGTGACAAAGACATTGTCGACAGCACTAGGCGATAACTTGCGTCGGGGTGAACTATCATTTCATTTCCCTGACGACAACGTCGTCATCAACCCTAGGATGTAACTTGCACTGGGGTGAACTCTTGTTGCATTTCGCCAACGACAACCTCCATCATTGATCTCTCGCCAAGGGACAAGGAGAGCCATTGATCTAGCTTGACCAAAAACCAAAATTGGCTAAAGCCTCGACAAATTCAAGCTAACATCACCCTAAACACGTGACTTTATATTGGTCCACACTGATGTTGATGTGGCAGGGAGGACAGGACACATGTCACTCATTTTCGAGATGTTGACATGTGTATATGGCGGGTTCCCTATGTCCACATGGTAGTTGTTGGTTGGCTCCATGTGTAAGGTTGACATGACAGATGACGGTGTCTTCGTCCCTAGGAGATAACTCGCGTTGGGGTGAACTTGCATTTATTCGACGATGATTTCGTCGTGGGAACGATTGGGGATTGCTCTCTAACAGATCTAGACCATTGGTCTAAAAGTTCAAGTGTGCGATGAGATCTAGATCATTGATCAGTCTCATTTGAAAATTGTTTGATCAGTGGGGTCCCACTGGCTCTTGGTTCCTAAGCCTCAGTCCCATGATAAGCTCCTTGGCTATGGGCGCTTAAGTCTTTTTGTGCATGATAGGCCCCTTTTTTACCTCCGATAAGCACTCGAGGGCTTAGATCTTTCCTTAGATGCAAAAAGAGTATGATTTTCCCGTTGTTTTCTTCCATCTACCTCAGAATAATTTGGCTCTTGATTCTCAAAGGCTCTGGAAGTTCGCCCTCTGTCTATAACTACTCAATCTCAGCCTTATAACTTCAACCACCCTTCATTTAGTGCCAAGAAAAAAAATGTTACTAACAGTAAGGATCTATGATAAACATCTAAGTGGTAGGATTCCCTCAACAAAGATATATTGGGCTCCTTGTTCTATCAATGTTGGTGGCAAAACCCATTCTAGTATTCAATATGTCAATTCAATTCCAATATACAATAATATCAAATTTACCAACTTAACAAGAACTCTCCAGAGTTATTGTTTTTTTAGAGGTCGCATTTAGTGGCTATTTTTACCCACGTTTCAAAAAGTGGCTTTACCGATAGCACCCCTTTTTGTGGAGGGTGGTTAAAACTGTGACTTGTTTGAAATCACGACTTTGACGACCAATACTATTGCTAAAAACTGACCCTTGAATCGAAAAGTGATGTTTCTAGTAGCAACAACTTTATTTTTGAAGTTAAAATTATGACGTAATTGAAATCGTTGCCTTGACAACTGGTACCATTGCAAATAAAAAAACGTAAAAACGACTCCTAAATCAAAAGTGGTATTACTTGAAAAATGGTTTCTATTTTTATTTTTAAATTTACATTAAAAATTAAAAAAATTGGAAAAAAATTTGTGAACAAGTAAAAAAACAAAAAAAAACACATTTTTTTTTAAAATGGCCCAACACGATTTAAAGAAAAAACATCTTTTAAAAAAATGGCATAGCACAATTTAAAATAAATAAATAAATGAATACAATTTTAGTTTTTTTTAAAACAAAATAAAGCCCTTAAAAAACAAATTTTTTAAATAATCATTTAAAAAAACCTTAAAAACCAACCAAAATAAAGAAATTAAAAAACAAAAACAATTTAAGAAAAAAACTAAAATGAAACCCAAATAACAAAATTAAAAGAAAAAAGAAAAAAGAAAAAAAATTAAAAAAATGAATTAACTAAAGTAAATAATTAAAAAATGAATTTAAAAACAATGAACAAAAACCAAAACAAAATCAACGAAAAAAAGGGGGAGGGAGATTCTCATAATTGCCCCTTCCCCGATTTTATATTTTAATTTAATATCATTTTAATTTAAAGCTCTCTGTTTCGGAAACTCCTTCCCAAGCTCCTATTTCTTAGATGTCGAAGCTCCCAAAAAGCTCCCAAGTTCCCAAAATAGTTCTCAACCAATTAGGGACATTTCCTACCAGTTCTCAAGCTTCCAGAACCTTGGGAATGAATTTTCTAGATGTTGGAAATGACGAGAGTGGTTCTCATGCAACTATGGTCATTTTTTTTGTTTTTTGTTTTTAAATTTTGTATTTTTTGTTTTATTTTAGTTTTTTTTTTTAATTTCTTTATTTTGGTTGTCTTTTAAGGCTTTTTTTTTTTTTTTAATTGTTTTGTAGGGGTTTAATTTTGTTTTTTAAGAAGTTTTTTTTTTCAATTTATTTACTTTTGTGATGGTACTAGTTGTCAAGGTCATGGTTTCAATTATGTCGTAATTTTAACTTGGAAAATAAAATTGACACCACTGGAAGCATCAATTTTCGATTCAAGGATTAATTTTCAGCAATGGTATTGGTTGTTAAGGTCGTGATTTCAAACAAGTTACAATTTTAACCACCCTCCACAAAAAGGTGCTACTGGTAACACCACTTTTTTAAACAAGGGTTGATTTTGATGTTTTTGACCCAAAAATATGGGGTTTTTGGGCCATAGTTCTCGTTTTGAAATCACGGTTCTTATTAAGTTGATAACTATGTTTAATATCTTCGTGTTCCATGTTTAGTGAGACTTGGATTTATGTTTAATATATAATTAAGTATTGTTTGAAAACATGTTGTATTCTTTGGGAATACATAGTTATTTTTATGGTAACAACATATACACCATTCATCTCTTATAAATGTCAAATAGTTCTATCGGATTTAGACTACTAGATGCTCGCTTGCATGTCTTGCCCTACAATTTTTAGATGTTGATTCAAACAATTAATGGGTAATCCAAATAATTTTGACCTTAATTACTAAGAATACTAGATAAGCATCCTAGTGATTCCTTTGGGTTTTTAATTTGGATTTGCATCAAATTAACATGACAAATGCATATCGTCGACATGGAATCATATGGCATAAGAAACAAGTAGTGTTAGCTAACAAGCATCAGTATCTTCGAAGTTGGGCAAAAGGTCAACAACTAGAGGATGACAAGGCAATCGTTTTGGCATGGTAAGGGGTAATCAAAATGCCTCACCACTAGAATTTTGGCACCCATTGCCATCTAAGGGGTGTTTTGTTTGTGGCACATCCCATTCCATATCAAACATCTCAAGCTCCCTTTGGATTAGGGTGATTAATCCAATGAACTTTGTGACTAGCTTTTTCCCTTCATTTTCCACTCAATGTAATGGTGTAATAGTTGAATTATTGACATAAGAATTTATTAATTTGTTCTTCTTTTATCCTAGGGGTTATTGTTGTTGCTCCTAGTAGTTGATGAGATCAAACTTGACCTTGACCACAATATTAACTATGTTCCGCATTATGGCCTAATTGGCATCGGGTGTTCCATTGCACTCACACAAATTCTCCCACCAAAGAATATCTTTTACAGTCATTCTAAGCATACCAAATGCAACCTTGTTTTCATCTATGTATTGTTGCAACTTATAATAGGAATCAAGCTACTTCATCCAATGATTGTCATAGAGTGTCGATATGATTGTCATAGGGTGGAATTTCCATCTTGGTCTCCATTATAGAGAGGATCCCGCAATTGACAATGGAAGATATCTAGAATTCATGTTAGGGATCATAATGGAATTGTTCATAAGGCCTCTTTGAGGTTCAATATCCACATGCAATATTGCGACGATAGTTGTCAAAATCTACAGCCTTTGAGTGATGTGTCATTTGTCTGTCTACATTCATAATTTTACCATCAATATTGGCAATTTCTTCCTTGAGCGCCATGATTCAACTCTACAATTAGACTTCCATCACGTTCTTTGTCTAATATCACATCTTTACCATAAGCGACACGGTTTTTGCTAAGTTTTCCAACTGCCAACATGCTATGTGTTGTTATGTTGTGACGCGCATGACATAGCCATTGTGTACGGTTGGGTGGCAAGGCATTCGTGTGACCATGTTTGTCATGCTCGATTGAGTCACAGTGCTGGATTGCACATGTTGACTTTTAGCGTGTCCATAATGCAACAACTTCTACCACTCTCAAATTGCACAACTTCGAATGTTGGGTTTCATATCTCATTTGGTATTGACTTAAAATTCCATTGATAAATTTTTACTATTAAGTTTTAACCAAATAATCATAATAAATTGGTATAATTTAGTAGTCATTACAAATATACAAGTTTGAAAGACAAAGCAGTCAAATGAATATAACCATAGGAATAATGAGCT
>SNQJ01S0106649.1:10758-23140 GCA_010110895.2 Picea sitchensis | reverse complement strand
AGTTGCTTTTACCCTCTGGGCCTTTAGCCCCTTCTTCCCACAGGACAAAGTGTAACCCTCAAAGGTCATCCTAATGGCTGGACTAGGGGAATGGGATGGATGTATGGGAGATAATATGTAAAGTGATAGAATGGTGGGAGCGGACGATGGCTCTGCAAATCCCCCCTCGTGGTTAACCAAAACCCATAAATACAAGCTTGCTAGGGCACCCCGTCAATCCCCCCAACAATGGTCAAGTGGATTAGTGTAAGATCCAAGCAGTTGTCAGAAATGTAAGGAATCTGATGCATATATAAGAAAGTTATAACGATCAAACATGACACATACCATGATACCTTGGACCAATTACCTCATGGAACAAGAGCCTTCTCTGATGCAACTCCAAGCCAATGGTGATGGAAGTTGTTGCTGCTAACAGGACAAGTCTGGCGAAGAAGAAGAAGGATGGGCTCTCCAGGGCCATCCTCAGGTCAATCCGGCTCTCGGTACTCCATGTCTAGGACCTGTGGGCCTCGAGACATGATCTCCTAGTTATCCCTAGAAAACGGGAATAACAGCACCCACAGGTAAAACCCTGCACCCTCTACTCCCACTGCACCCACTTGTCAGGACATCCCTTCACCACCTTGTTGTCGTCCTTATACACACTTGCAAACGTGAGCTAAGTCCTGCTCACTTAGTGTGTCCTTGGAGGCACAATGCCTAGTTTCAAAGTCCACGTTGTCACTTTGACTTGAACCTCTTCCGTCTAGGCTAACTCCTAGGGAAGCCAAGGGGGGTAGACCCTAGTTACTAGATGAGATTAACATTTATGTTCTAGGAGTTGGTTTTAATTAGTTAAATAGTCAAGGGGAATCTAGCCTATGATGTAAAGCAGCAAATGCAGGATGCAATAATCTAAGTATGAAAGTCAGGCCTTTCCCTAGGGCAACTAAGACTAGTGCCTAAGATTGGGCAAGGGGTCAACTAAGTTAAGGGGATGTTCGTTACAAGATAATTACAAGTTAAAAGTATTACAACAAGATAGATACAACTAGATACAAAAGAATATAAAGATATACAAACTAAACTAGATTAGATACAAGCAACAGAAAGAAATCCTAAAATATACAGATTAAGACTAAGTTGGATACAGTAGATACAAGATATTAACAATTGCTTGAAATGTGCAGGAAAAGAAGATATTCAAAGATGAACAACCATCAACACATCAAGCCAAGCATGCTTATAACAAATAGACTTATGTTGTACTGCTTATCAATGGCCAAAAGACGCAAAGCACTCAAGACCCAATCAAGAGAATGCCTGCAGGTGGATGCGCACTTCTTGAAGGATCACACCACATATACAGGGATACAAGATAGATGAAAAGCTTGAAAAATGAAGTATTCCAGATCAGAGATATAACCACTTAAGCAATTATTCTACAACACATAAAAGATAACTTGCATGTAAATTGAAAGACAGTGAGATCAGTGAGCTTACAAGTGTGTAATTGTATTGCAGAAGTTGTAGACTAAGGATTAAGTTAAGTGATTAGTGTGAGATTAATTTTAGCCCTATCTAGGTGTCAACCCAAAACTCTCCTCCCCCAGTTACCAAGTGACTACTGGATGCTCAAGAAGTGAGGCAACGAGGCCTACCCTAGCTTCACAGGTCAGCCCTAAGATCAGAGTACTCCCGGAAAGGACGCCGCGCGCCATGAGACCGTCCTCGGCCTAGCACCTTTCGTTGCCTTCCTCCGACCCCGTTTTAAATGGCGAAGATGGTGAGTTATGGTGCCCTATTAAATCTAATTAGTTTATTTTAGACCTATGAGCTAAGTGTTGCAATGCGTGTTTGACTGTTTGTAGCTTGCTCAAATAAAGTTGTCAAAGTACTGAAAATTGAAAGATAAGAAGGTTGATGTCTTTAAACAACGATGTTGCAAAATAAGTTCTTAAGTTGGAATTATTGCATGTCAATGTCAAGAACTGAAATTGCTTTGTGAAACTGAAAACCATGAAAAAGAAGGCGAAAGCCTTTGAACCAATAGATTTGCAAGTTAAATTTTAATTTCCGGAAAGGGCCTTGGGGACCCAAAACCGGAATTAATGATTAAGTTCTTAGATTATGAGATTGCGTATATAAAGTGTAAGAACTGAAAGTAACTTGCAGAATTGTAAAAGATGATTATTTTAAGCCTTTATGAAATCAGTGTTAGCATGCGCATGTGTAAGATAAAGACTAGAGAAACTGAATCTTGCATGCAACGAGAAATAAAGATCTAATCCAAGCCACCACGGGCTCTAAGCTAGCATATGATATGTTGGATCTACTCTAGATAATTTTACCTTAAGCATCCATGTAGATATCAACGATTAAACTAGCTAAGCTAAGATATGAAAAGCAGAAAGGAAATCTAACTAAAGCATGCAAAGTGAAGACTAAAAATAAAGGAATGCAAGCCACTTGGGTACAACTCCTTTTGGCTTGCTTTACTGCGATTTAGAATAGAGAAGAAGAAGAGAAACTTTTACCACAATGAGAGGAGTTGTTTGAGGGTGTATTGTGCATGAAATTGGGCAACATGCTCTCTTGTCCTAGTAAAAATCTGCAAAAATCAACAAGTTATTGCTTGTTGATTTGTGTTGCAACACACTCAAATGAAGTTATGAAATTTCTATTTTTAGGCAGAAATTTTGTACATACAAAAACCAAAAAATTGTAATATATTAATTGACCTATCTAAGCAAGTTAGCTACTAAAATCAGAAATGAAAGAATGAGGAAGAAGGACAAGAAATGCTAATGAAGTTTGAGTGAAGATGAGGGTAAATTCGTCCTTGAACTTATCCCAACAACTCCTTAGAAATGATCTGCAAAACTTAAACCCAAAGTGAGTGCAACAACAGATAATATCCTGCATGCATAGATAATACCACATAGTTTCTATTACAAGCATGCACGAAATATATAGATGGGCAACTACACTATTGCCTCACCTAGCCTAGTAAACTAATTTACTTAAGCAACTATTGATCAAAACACATAAAGATTCAGAATGATATCACCTCACAATAAGTGGCAAATCCAGACTAATCTTGAACACCACAGTTTCCTCCAAAGCAATTTCTTGTATTATTAAATGGGAAGAGATTGTAACAACAATGTTGCTACAAGCTCTTCAAGAACCAAATCAGTGAAGCAATGTGAAAGTAATGAGAGAGAGAGAATTTGGTAGCATAACATTACTGTGAAGAATGGTGAAGAATGAGGGACTGAGGGGTTTCTTTTATAGCCTTGGGAGACTAAGAGACCCCTCTTAGATCTTCAACACTTGTCAAAGATCCAAAGGTGAAGACAACTCAATAATGAAAACGAACCAATGAGATGATAGGCTTTTAGGGTGAGGGGAAATGGCAAGTCGTAAATCTCATCTAGTAACTAGGGTCTACCCCCCTTGGCTTCCCTAGGAGTTAGCCTAGATGGGAGAGGTTCAAGTCAAAGTGACAGCGTGGACTTTGAACCTAGGCATTGTGCCTCCGAGGACACACTAAGTGAGCAGGACTTAGCTCACGTTTGCAAGTGTGTATAAGGACGGAAACACACCTCACCCACTTACATGGCTCCGATGAGCTCTCTTCCGGAAACTTTCCTTTTTCCAGTGGACACTAGCCCAATAGGACGCCCTGTCATTTTCTCCAAACTTGTATTGCAGGCTTGTGTAATGTCTTTGAGCTTTTAACTGATGTATTAGGGATTTTATGCACATGTTTAATAATATTTGATGATGAGATGTGATTGACATTGCTATGATCCCTGTGACTTATGAGCCCACGGAGGGCGTAGCTGTTGATGTGCAGGATCATGCCTCGCGGACAGGTACCATTTGAACCTGTACACATGGGGAGATGATCAGTTCGAACCTCCATGGGGCTGAAGAGCACATCAGATGGATGTTGAGACCCCATCAGGGGGGCAGAGACAGGACAGAGATGGATCAGGGGGTTTGCACCGGAGAAGAGGAGGATGTTCCACCAGATGCACCCTGGCAGAGCTTGACCTAGGGGCGTTATGCCCTCTCCACTGGAGAGTTAGCCTTGGAAGGCCTAGGACGTCACCCTTGCTAATCATGAAGTCATCCAGCCTTGTGGACATCTTGGGAGGCAGATTTGGCAGTATTGGCACGTTTGGCAGGCTGGAGAAGCTCAAGGAGAGCTAACGTTTTGCTCCAGGATGTTGCATCTTCCCTAGAAGGGGCTAACGTCTCCCTTAAAGGGGCATGATGTCTCTCTTTAACTTGATTAGGGTTTAATTTTGAACATTTAATGTAAAACAGTATGAGTTTTAGTATTTTGGCCTTGTCGGTCGTTTCATGACCTAAAATGTAAAATTAGGTCATGGTACAGTATATATTGAGGGTTTTCACTCTCATTTTATCATCATCTTTCACTCACTCATTAGTGAGGTCTGAAATTAGCGCTGCACTTGGGTTCTTTGGCTGAAATTGTGAGGCGCACCTGTTGAAGGAAGGCATTTTTTTGGATTTCTATTGGCATTTCTTGGCATTTCTTGATGGAATGTGTTACAACTAGAGTTTGTTATGTTATTTCTTGGTGATATGTAAGTAAAT
This sequence comes from Picea sitchensis, assembly GCA_010110895.2. Lineage (NCBI taxonomy): Eukaryota > Viridiplantae > Streptophyta > Pinopsida > Pinales > Pinaceae > Picea > Picea sitchensis. Next base: position 18,526 of record SNQJ01S0106649.1, on the reverse strand, counting down.
TTCTGCAAAACTTCTTGATTGAATGGTTGTATTTTTATTTCTTGCATATATTGTTATAAATTTGCTGAAGAAACCCTAGGTGACAAGCACACATCATTGGTCATTGTCTCATGTCCCCGTCAAGAATTTTCAGACATTATCTGAAGAGAGAAAAGGCCTAGCCTTAGCTACACCTTTTTTTATTTCTTCTCTTGCTAACCGTTTTAATTTTCTGAGCTAAGAAGAAGAACACGCATCTGGGCCTAGTTCAGCTACACCTTGATGAGTCGATTTTCTAGGGTTTGTTGGTAAAGCCTTGCAATAGCAACATGTTGCCTTGTAAACCCTCTTGTCTTAGTCTTAAGCCATTTTTCAGAGATACGGTTTTTCCATTGACCTAAGGAAGGAGGAGAGAGCACTGAGGCCTAGTTCCCCTACACCAAATTGAACCTCTCTCCCCTAGGGTTTTTGTCCTTGAGACCTTGTTGTAGCAACACCTCAAGCCTTAATCCTCCAGTCGTTAGCCTTATTATCTTCCTTGATCCTTCAGCTCTTGCGTACTCCCTTTGACTCCATTAACCCTAGGAAATGCACTAATTTAACCTAGCCTGTGAGTATTATGATCAAAACCACTCTCAATACTTTGAATGAAACCCTAACTATTCTAACCCTAGCCTAGGACTAACCCTACTAACTAAGTGTTGCTGTCATCTCTTGCTATAAACATCATTGTGCAACTAGCATTTCACTTTTGAGCAATTGAATGGTTGATTTAAGGGCATTACTTGAATGAAGTGTTGATTGTTACATTGAATGCCATGTTTTCTCAGCATTTATTGAAGAAGTGACAGTTATTATCATTGCTATTTCATAAACATTGACTTCGTCAATATTTACTTTTCAATTGCTTATATATGTATCAAATAGTCATTATTATATGAAGTACTAACCAAGTGAGCAAGCTTGCATATATCGGTTTTGTGTTGCTTTGTCTCAGGCAGGTGCATCTATCTTTTATTGGTTATACTTCTCTTTATTGGCTATTAGTCGGACTATATGCTCAGTGGTGACTTGTGAGGGGGGGAATTTACCTTTGTCTTACAATCCTTTTGCCTTTCTCAAAACCCCAAGTCACCGAGGACGTCTCCCCTGGGCTTAACCTCCCTAAACAGAAAGAACCCTCCTATCGAGGTGACATTGGGTAGGATTGTTTCCAGTTACGCCAGTTTGATCTATTTTCATCCATCCACTTTCCTAACTACAAACTGCGCGATAACATTTTGGTGTCGTTGTCGGGGAACACTGAGTCAAAACTTTCCTCAAGACGACAACCTTTTCGGTAAGCCTTGCCTCTAGAATCTTCATCTTACAAACTTACATGGCGACTCCACCTTGGGTGTTTTCTCTTATCTTTTGATAGTTTCAAGAAAACTATCTGGCGACTCCACAAACTGCAAGGAGGTACAATAATCCTCCTCTATCCTTCAGAAGAAAGCCTCCTCGAAACACTCTTGTTGTAAAATCAATTTTTCAAGGTAATCTTCCTTTAAAAAACCATGTCTAGCTCTCAAACCGCTACAACGAACCCAACTAACAACCAAAGACAATGGTCATCTATTCTTTTCAGACCACTAGACATGTCAGCCATACCAGGCTACCCTAGGCAAATGCCATCTAAGTATGAAAAGTCGTTGCCTAAGTTTACTAGTACTGATGTAATCAGTGTCGAAGAGCACATGAGCAACTTTTGGGCATTCTTTCAACTTCACCCCGTTAGGGATGATGTTGAAGACTTGGTCATGAAGTTGTTCTCTGCTACCCTCCTTGATGCCTCGAGGCGTTGGTACCTAAGCCTTCCCGACGGTGGTATTAAAACCATGGACAAACTAGAAGAAGCCTTTCTCAAGAGATGGAGTATCAAAGAAGACCCTAACATGCTTCTTACCAGGTTGAACTCCCTTTGGAAACATGAGAATGAATCTATTCAGGAATTCCATACTAGGTTTGAAACATTGCTATAAAAGATCCTTGCAAGCCATCATCCAAAAGGTGATTATCTTGTCCATATTGACACCAACTCCTTTACTGGCCAATTAGGCTATCTTCTCAGGGACAAAAAACCCCAGTCGATCCAAGAAGCTCAAGAGTTAGCCACTAAAATCGAGGGCAACCTCCTTTCATCCAAAATTGAGCCTTTCACAAATCCAAGGGGCAAAATGGACACCAAACCAAAGATAGTCCACAATACCAAGCCTACTTCAGACCTTTGTTCCAGTATTGCAAAATTACAAGCTTCAATGGACGGTATCATAAAGAATCAACAACTAATGATGAGTAGGATTGTCAACCTGGAGAGATCCCAAAGCCAACCCCTAGGGTCCCTTACAAAGGTCAATTTCAAAAGGGAAACCAATTTTACAAACCAAAGAATGAGCAAGAAGTTCCAAACACCCTAGCTCCTACAAACGTTGTGGATGAAAACCCTTGGTGCTTCGAGTGCAGTGAAGCACATTGGGAGCATGAATGTCCTTACAGCAATGATAGCCATCAACAAGTGAACAATATAGGCAACTTCATGGAAGGCCCTCAAATAAATATCACCGCTGCAGAGCATCAGGAGGGGATGAAAGAAGCAACTAGATTGGCTAGAATGGCGGTAATAAACAACCTAGACCAGGAATCAAAAGAAAAATTGAAGAAACAAGAGTTCCAGGTGTATAGAAGAAAGAAGTTGAGCCAACCTACCGTTAAACAAACAAAACCCCCATCCTTGGATGTGGTCCTTCCTAAAACATCCAAGACTAAAAGGATTGACATGAACTTTGACTTTGAAGAGGCATTATCCAAGATGCATGTAACTATCCCTTTGAAAGAAGTCATCAAGGTGTCATCTGTCAAAGAACGATTTGACAACTTTTTCCAAGGATCAGATGGACCCATGGACCCCCTATCGTGTTGCAAGACGATCACTTCAAGGTCCAGTACGATGAACATCCCCCCTTCTTCATGACCTTGATAATGAATAATAAGTGCCTCAACAACTGCATGTTGGATACAGGGGTCATGCCAACATGATGTCCCTCAAGGTTGTGCAACAATTAGGCTTGAAAGTCACACGACCTTACAGGAATGTGTGACATTTTGAATCTAAAGCCATACACACACATAGGGTGATTGAGAATGTCAAAGTTTTCCTTAAAGAATACCTCGAGAAAATCGTCCACATAGACATAGTGGTCGTGGACGTCCCAGATGTGTGGGGTATGCTATTGTCTAGGAAGTTTGCCTCAAACTTGGGAGGTACTCTTGAGATGGACCTCACTTATCTGAACATACCCTTGAAAGATGAAACTGTTGGTCGTCTCCAGAATGTGCCTGTGACTACAACTCATGTGCAAGAGCCTAGTGATTCTAACAGAGATGACAAAGCACATGACGAGATCATATATAAACTCTTCACAAGTATTCTCCAGAAGATATGCCTTTTGCAACAGAAGAAGACTTTGATCAGATTAAATGGCCCAAGAAAGAAGAATACCAACAACTCCTAGACAAGTTCAAGAACAAGGAAGCCGAGACTGTGAAGATACTAAAGAAGGCAGACGATGATGTACAGATCCATCCGTCCCAACAGGAAGTGTTTACAGCAGAATCCCACCCTCCTCCCTCTGCACAATACACCAAGGTCATCCAAGGGCCAACCAAATACAAGATCAGGAAGTACAAGGGGACGTAGTGTGGATGTGGGATACCCAAAAAGGAGAGCCAACCAATGTCAAAGGAAGCACTCAATCATGGCTCGTATCGTTCAAAGTTGGAAGAGAATCAGTTGACGACTATTACTATTTGTCCTCTATGGAAGGAAGAAGGCACCCATTACTGATCAACGGGCACCTCCTCAAAGTTCAAACCCCACCAAGGTGGTGGGACCTAACTTCATAGGTACGTACATGTAAGTAGGCATTTTTTCCATTCATGTATTATACCATTTGCATTCCATGTTAGTTTCCTTTCACATTCACACTATTGATTGTTTTATTTCAGTCTTAAATATATTATATGTATGGTGAGGTGGCATTACCACCCCAATTGGTTATTGATGTTGCTATTGAGATCAAGCAAGTAAACAGGTTATGCCAGAGATGTTGAGGTTCTCATGCGCTCTACGGTGAGCACATGTCCCCGAGTTGGAGCCAGATGTTATCCCCCACTTTTAGGGATAACTAGGAGATCATGTCTCGAGGCCCACAGGTCCTAGACATGGAGTACCGAGAGTCGGATCGACTTTAGAATGGCCCTGGAGGGCCTACCTTTTCTTCATTTCAGCGCCTCTATCTTGTCAGCAGCAACAACATCCATCACCAACGTATTGGTCTTGTGTCAGAGATGGCTCTTGCTCCATGAGGTAATGAGTCTGGGTATCATGGTATGTGTCACTTTGATCATCAAAACCTTTGAATATGTGCATCTGTTTCCTTTTATTTCTAACAAATGCTTCGATCTTACACTTGCCCACTTGGCCATGTCTGGAGGGATTGACAGGATGCCCTAGTAAGCCTATGCACGTAGGTTTTGGTTTGTCATTGGGGAGGGATTCTGAAAATCCATCGTCCACTCCCATCATAACACCACTTTTTCATCTTGCTTCCCGCCCATCTATCCCTTGCACTTATTCGAGAAATGGGTTGACCTATTTACAGGATTGTACCTTACCTCATGGGAATAAGGGGCTAAAGGACCATAAGGTAAAAGCAAGTTGGCAAAAGATAAAAGCCTAAGAATAAAACCTCGAGATGCTTCGCCCGAGGATCCCCGAGAAAGCAATAAAACGCTTCTCAACAAGAAATAAGAGGGACCCGTAAAAATAACAAAACAAGACCTAGTAAGAGGATAGGGGTCCTCATCACGAGCCAGCCTATTAGGTCCATGGGTACCTAGCAGTATGACATTACCACCATCTGGTTACCATGCTAGGGTAGTGACTCTTAGTTGCATGGCCAAGGGAAAGGGGGTCTCATCACGAGCCAGGCTTCTCATTTCTGCAAAAGTACTTGTGGATAACGTTGTCACCACTGGTCACCACGCCAGGGCAGTGTCCCCTAACTAGCCTCTTGAAGAAAAAGCAATAAAGAATAAAAGAATAAAGCATGGGCTTGGAAAGATTTGCATCCAGGACAGGTGCAGCTCGCCTTCTATAAAGGCAACCACAGGTAAAACCATGCACCCTCTACTCCCACTGCACCCACTTGCCAGGACATCCCTTGACCACCTCACCCACTTACATGGCTCCGATGAGCTCTCTTTTGGAAACTTACCTTTTCCAGTGGACACTAGCGCAATAGGATGCCCTGTCATTTTCTCCAAACTTACCTTTTCCAGTGGACACTAACGCAATAGGCTGATCCCAAACTGAAATAGCATCCTCAAGTGCTCTTCCTATCAGAGACACTTCCAGCCCAATTTGAATCAGTGTAACCACTCAATGTGAAATCATGATCTCCATCATAGCTGAAACCACAATCTAATGTACCCTTAAGGTACCTCATCACATGTTTTGCAGCAACTACGTGAACATGTCTGGGTTCTACCAGAAACTGAATCAAAGTGTTCACGGCAAAACAGATGTCTAGTCTGGTGTTCATCAGGTACATCAGCGATCCAATGATCTGTCTATACAGTGTGGCATCAATCAATTCTGACGAAGTCTCGACCAGTAGCTTCAACTTCATTTCCATGGGTGTATTCATGGACTTGCACTCCAACATGTCGAATCTCTTCAGGATTCATGGGCTCTGCCATACCTCAAGACCTAAGAAATAATGCATTAGGCCAAGGTCTTTCATCTCAAATTCTGAAGCGAGCTTCTTCTTACATTCGGTGATGAGATTTTCTTCTCCAGTTAAGAATAAATCATCCACATACAACAACAATATCACCAACTCATCGTTCATAACCTTGAAGTAGAGGTTAGAATCTGCTTTACTCTTGGTAAAGCCCCAGCTCGTCAAGAAACCGTCTATCCTGCCATACCAAGCTCTAGGAGCTTGCTTCAATCCGTACAGAGCCTTCTTCAACTTGCAGACATGAGTCTTCCTGTCTTCAAAACTTCAAATCCTTGAGGTTGCTCTATATACACTTCTTCTTCAATGACACCATTTAGGAAAGTTGTCTTTACATCCATTTGGTGCAACTTCCACTTCATCTTAGTTGCAAGGGCTATGATGGTTCTGATCTAAGTGTATCTGGCGACAAGAGCGAATGTCTCTTCATAGTCAATGCCTTCCTTTTGAGAAAAGCCACGAGCGACAAATCTTGCTTTATACTTCTCAATACTTCCATCAGTAGCATGTTTTATTTTGAAGAGCCATTTGGAAGATACCACATCCTTGCTCTTCGGTCTAGGAACTATTTCCCATACATCATTCTTTATTATGGATCGGTATTCTTCTGTCATGGCATCTGCCCATTCTTTCTTCTGAATGGCTTCTTCAAAGCAAGTAGGCTCCTTTTCTAGGAGATCACACATCAAAGCCATATAGCTGGAGAATGACTTAGGTCTCTTCACTTGTCTCGTGGTTCCTTCGGGAACATCATACTTCTCTCCATCTTGAATAAGCTCTCTAGCCCAAGCTGGCTTTCTCTTATGGGCGATCGTCATTTGAGGAGGTTCTTGAAATTCTACTATGTCATGATCTTCTAGAATTTCCTCATCAGGGGAAGCTACGACTTCCCTCACTGGTTCTGCAACTCTGGGAACCTCCCTCACTGATTCTGCAACTCTAGGAGCTACATGTTCCTCTTCATATGCTTCTTCAAGCTAGCATCTTCTTGATTTCTTGAGTGTTGCATCTTCATCAAAGGTCACATCCCTGTTGATCTCAATGTGATGGTGACCTGGTATATAAATCCTGAAGGCCTTGGAGACCTCACAGTATCCCACAAATATTCCCTTCTTTCCTGAAGAGTCCAGCTTGTTTCTCTTTTCTTTCGGAATATGTATAAATACTGGGCAGCCAAATATTTTGAGATGGCTTACCTCTGGCTTCTTTCCGATGAACACCTCTTCCAGGGTCCTGAAACCAAGTGCACTATGAGACAATCGGTTTTGCACATATACTGTTGTCATAGTTGCTTCTGCCCATAAGCACATTGGAAGATCTTGATCATGGATCATGGTCTTCACTGCTTCCATTATTGTTCTGTTCTTTCTTTCTGCCACACCGTTTTGTTGAGGATTATAGGGAGTGGTGAGCTCCCTCTTGATCCCGACATCTTTGCAGAAGTTCACAAACTCTTTTGAGGTTTATTCTCCTCCATTATCTGACATGAGTATCTTGATCTTTCTTTCAGAAAGATTCTCTATCAAGGCTTTGAATTCCTTGAATTTACTGAAAACTTCATCTTTTGATTTCAAAAAGTACACCCAAGTCTTACGAGAATAATCATCAATGAAAGATACATAGTATACATACCCATTGATGGAGGATGATGGTATTGGGCCACACAAATCTGAATGAATGAGTTCTAGGACTCCTTTTGCTTTGTTGTCTCTCTTCGGAAAAGGGTTCTTGATGTTCTTCCTTTGTGCACATCCATTGCACATGCCTTCATGGTCAACCTTGAGTTCTAGTAGACCTGTGACTGCTTTGCATACGTATGGTAGTGCCTTGTAGTTGATGTGGGCTAATCTTCTATGCCAAAGTTCACATGGATTCTCAATGGCATGGGTCATGGCAGCTTCTGATTGACCCTTTAGCTTATACAAGCCACCTTCTTCTTTTCCAATGAT
>SNQJ01S0106648.1:0-29828 GCA_010110895.2 Picea sitchensis | reverse complement strand
AAGAGGGAAGTTTTGGGAAAAAGAACCCCACACTCATTCACCCCCCCTCTAAGTGTGGTAGGTGTGTCCAACATAATTGACATAGAAGGTAGACAGTACACGATGCGTGAAATCCAAACTAATAATGAAGCTATTTTCCATGGGTAAGTAGACTGTTAAAGGTTATTCAACAATTATAACTGAAAAACAGAAGGTAAATAACTTGTGATGCGTAAAACTGAGACTAGTTAATTCTTCAATTGGAACATAAATGAAAATCTGGGAATCATCGATTATACTAATTATGGGAAAGAACCAAACCCTTGGGCGTAATCACTATGCATGGTAGATTCGTTTTGGAAAGGGGTTATACATCCAATAATGAGATTCAATTCTGGAAACAAAAATAATTATAATAGCCAGAACAGAAATCCGAATCTATAGTACCAATTCCATCCTCGAATTATATAGAGGAGAATACTTCAAAATCCCAAACCCACAACAGATTTAATACACATGATATAATGAGCACTGTATTTTTTTAACAGTCGACTGTCTAGTTATCAAAGTCTAACCAAGCACACACTGGGCAATGGTTTTGTATACCGAAATCACTTTATACAATTCGGAGCGTACCCCGTACCACAGAACTTGGATTTAACCTCTCAGACTTTAGAACAAAATAGAGCCTGGACAAGCAGGATTTGAAATCTCGAAGTAACTTAGATACTGTGTAGGAACCCGAATACCTTTTGATGGAGTGAGGATGGCGTTCCCATGCTTCGTCATGCCCGCACCTACACAGAATTAACGAGAAGCATTAAAACATAACCAAAAAGGATAATATATTTAAGTTACAGTATAGAAAATAACTAGAAAAGGGGGGCCCGTTGAATACTTAACTGATGCAGAGGATCTATGCCTTCTGCCACCGCGCTACATTCCTCGGACTGAAAGGGAAAGGGGTGTTCGTGCCTTCCTGATGGGTACCCTCGCACATCCAGGGGCCTATCATTAATAATAAATACCAGTGCATAATCCAAAGGGATATTACAGGAATATTAGAAAGAATAAAAGGCGAAAAAAAAAATGATGCATGGTAAATATAAACCTTCGAATATTCAACTTAAACAGAAGAGATTAAACGCATTTGGCCATTGGAAAAACTTCACTTCTAAATCGATGCTACCAGTTAACACTATAGTCAAACACAAAAGACCATGAAACAATAACAAAGGGTTTGAGGAACTATCCAATGGAGGAGACCATGAAAAATATCAAGGTTTAACCAAGTAAGTTCTCGACTTTTATAATAGACGTTGTGATACGAGTAATGGCTCGGTCCTGACAAGACGTATGGTGTAGTAATAGGGATAAACTAGGATAGGAGCCAAACCCTTACCAAACAGGACCCGACTCCTTTTCTAACATAGTACCTTGGAAGTAAGACGAGGATATTATCAAAGAACAGAGGTGTGCACAGACCCACAAACAAGGCAAAATGTTTTTTTTAAGCGTAAATAAAAGGAGAGCTGAAGGTAAACTTACCACAGAGAACTGCTATCAGGAAGTGCCACCAAGAATCTCCACACATAGGGACTGGAATCGTGTACTCCTGGCCCTGAGTTTTGAGCCAACAAAGGAATTAGTCCACGACATTTTCCTCCCCTTCACAAAAACCTTAACCAGGGCATGAATGGAATAGCCTGAGTCGGTGATTCCTCTTTCACCCAAACCAAAAGCCTGAATGAGAGTGAAGGGAACGGGAGTAATCTTTGAATGGATCAAAGGGAAGTAGGGTTCATACTTAGACCATGTGACTATAGGGGAGGTATCGACGTTTCCTTTGAGCATACCAGTCTAGATCTGTGTCAAATAGAAATTTTTTCCCAGGTGCTTTAAATGTGCAGAAAGGACTTTAAGGAATAGTTCCTTCCACCTATATCGGTAGCTAAGGGCATTGATGGCGTGGCAACCAGATGAAGGTCTCACTACACCGTTACATGTCGAATCCAACTGCCTTGCATTAAACACCGAGACAGTTGGCCTTTTTGTTACCTAATGAGTGGTGTGCAAATGATCATAACCCTAACCTCTAATAGATTAACCCTCTGTGCACTTTAGATTCAAGGTGTAATTTTAATGGCCGAAGTTAATCCACTATACCTATGTTTTTTCCGAATAGGGTTAATTTCTCATTGTAGATTGTATAATGTTACTTACACTTATCGGATTGGACTTCTAAAGGCCTGACACCTCTAACCTTGCAATATAGGATAGCGAGACTCTAAGTAGTTTACTACTACATGTCTTAGAGTGGCTTAGGAATAAGATAGTGGATAGTATTAAGTTGCCATGAGACAAATGGTCCCTAGATATGGACATGTTATCGTATGCAACACTTTACCAAAAAGAAGTAGTGACTTTATGTTAATAGAATAGAGGAGCGAAAGAAATAAGATGAATGCACCTTAGGATAGACAAGTGATGGAATGATCTCAAGGATACAAAACCAACTCAATGTTCCCAAACAAAAAAAAAAAATTATGTAAATTTTGAGGTACATTACAATTTACTTTGTATTGTAATTGCAAAATCTTATAATTGTTAATGCCATATAATGTTTAATTCTTCTTCAAGGTGAATTGTTTAATTTCCATCAAGAATGTTGATTAAACATGTTTACAAACAAAATTACTCCTATGAAATGTTATTTTCTCATTTATTTTATTGATAATGTTATAACAATTGTTGATAAATAAATTTATAATTGCTATATTTTTAAAGAAATATTATAATCATAATTATAAAATATGAAAACTAAATCATTAATAGAAATGAATTTTAAATATGAAATTAAAAAAAAACTATAATCATTAAATATGAAAATGAAATTACTAATAATAATGAATTTTGATATACACAATTTTCTTTAAATGACTTTATGAATTTTTTCTCCACCACCAACTTAATTATGAATCTCCTCATAAGGAAATGTAAGTATTTGATTTAGTTAGTGAAAAAAATAATTAATTTGTTAAGGTTAAAAGAATATTAAATTAAATTAATTTTATATTAATATTTAAAAATATAAAAAAAATATTAAGCAAACTCAATAAATAAAATAAACAAAAGTCCATGTGTAGATGTTATAGTGATCTTAGTCCCTATCTTTGATGTAATGATTATAACATGCAACCAACCACTTTATAAAACAAATGTCGAATTAAGCAATATATTTACATTAGTTCCATTGAAAATCCAAAAATACAATTACTCAATTATATTTTTCTTACACCCAGAGGAGAAATCTAAAGGTAGACCCAATGCAAGGTGTTTTTGATGAGCAGTTGGTGGTCTACAAAAGTTATATTTTATTAACAACTCATCACCAGGATACAAACTATGTATTGCATGCACAACAACAAATATGGATGCCTTCATTTTCATAAATAACTCTTTGTCATTGGAGTGTTCCTCAAAGGAACAATTTCCACTAAATAATGAGGACCTCCAACCATTTATGAATCCTACAATGTTCCCATGAGTTCTTGGATGGTCGTCGATGTATAATAGGTTTTTCATATTAAAGTTTCCATAAGCATAACCGTTTGTGCACATTCTATACATGGAAATGTTATGTTTGTATTTGACAATATTTAAGTAATTATATTGACTATAAAGAGGACCAAAAAATGGAATAAGTTCCACTGATTTTTTGGGAAGAATGGATACATGTGAAAGGATAAATAAACCAAGATTTTCAACTTCTATTTAGACTTGGAAATCATATAACTATTACCACAAAAATAGAGTTTGATTCCAACATCGGGCAGAAGCATGGAAGATGGCCAAGCGCCATACAAAGCTCAATTGTAATAGGTTTGGTATTTACTTTACACATGGATATGAAGAGGGAATTCATCGCTACCTTCCAACAATTGAACAAATTTTGGTGTGTACCTGGATATATTTTCTCTTAGCTCATACAAATTCTTGGATCTCCTAGTAGTGACGTTTTGGGTATTATTGATATCATACTTTGGCTTACTATAAGAACTATTTGTTTACTCAATGGACCTGCTCTGATCCTGAAGATTCAACATGGTAAATTATGAGATTCTTACGTATGGAACATCATTTTTGTATTTACGTATCTCACTTTTGTTAGAAATAATGATTACATGACGTGATAAGCTGGTAGGATGATACAACAACAATGTATATAAGGTTACATATCTATTTATATATCCCTTAAATATCCCACTATATATACGATATGAATATTCCAACATAGAGTACTGCTATTTGTTTATTATTCAGTCGACAATCTTCTTTCATCATTTTGGATTTGAAAGCAGGTGAATTTTAATTTCTCGAATCGTCCACTTCACTCATTTGTTGGAGAAGTAGAAGGTGGTTCTCGCATGTAATCATATGCAATTAATGATGAACATTTTCATCATTGATCCTTCACCCCACTTAAATGTAAAGGAATGAATGCATAAAGGACTAGTTACTTTGTGATTGTTTGGCCATTTATCATTGGTATCCCTACTGAGTGGTCCATTGCCATTTATTGTTAATTTGTCGGTTTCTTCATCTCCTTTATGCAGTCTCTGTATCTTTATCCAGAATGTGCATGGGGTATGATCTTTGACTCTACGACATTTTGTTGAACAATCAAATCCAAATCAATGAGTTCATGCTCTAAATAGAATAGGCAGCTAAGGGAGGATTGTGAAAAAGCTTGTGTCAATCATTTTATAACACCAAATCACAATGTTATTACTTGATGCATGTTTTTCCTTGAGCGATTTGGATTTTTGATGTTAGGAAACTTAATAACAATAACAATATTAAGTACAATGTGTATCTGCTCGATTCAAAAACCTCGGAATTTTTCAAGGAAGGGATGATTCAAAGGCCTCATAACCTTTAGAGGCATGGAACAATTAAAACTTGGAATTTTGAAAAATAAAATTATTATATATACTTAAATTTTTCTACCAAAATTTTGTTAATATCGATAATCTAATTTTTTTTTGTTAATATCTATAATCTAAAAAATGTGATTTTGGTTAATTTTATAGTGTCACTAAGTAAGTTTACATTTTCTTTTCTATCCCATCATTTTTATCACTAATGTATGGCAGTAGAATCCTAGTGGTTTGGGAGTTCTTCAACATGCTTATTCGGAAATGGATTTTGAACAATAAAAATATGCACCAGTGCGCACCTATAACATACTACATCACTGCTTAAATGTACAAACACATCAACACTATTCGTAAAGGAGATTGTTAGCAGAGGTAGACGATTCGAATTTTTTGCGGATATTTTTTTATCCGTGCACCTTTACAGTACATATGCATCAATGCACAACTAAAGAATAATACACCAATGCTTAGATGTTCAAATGCATCATCATAAATACATCAAATAAATACAATGCACCGGTTTTATGTACTACAAGACGATGAGAAAAATACATAATAATTTACCATATCGGTTCATTTTATGGGACACCCTATTATGAGTGAATTATAAGAAAAATGCACCAGTAACAATGCATACAAAGCTAAAATGGAGTGTCGTTGTATTAAATTCATTGAAACGCACCAGTGCGATTAACTGGGTTGTGTCGAGAGAAATATTTAAAAATTTATCATTACAGTGCATCTCTTAAAATGTGCCCATTACAGGTGCATTATAAAAGACAACACATCGTTAAAAAACATATGGTTTTGCAAGGAACATAGAGTATCTATGTTCTTCATATAACAAATCACACCACTTGATTTATCATCAAAAAATTGTATTAAAGTGGTGTGTTTCATAGAACCAACTACCCCAAGTTACACAATTCATCTGTGAAATGGCATCAAAAGTTGTTTTGTATGACAACCCGTAACCGGTGCACTATATAACACAACCCATCGCTATAAATATTGGTTCTTGACTTACAATGACACACTAGTGCGTTAAATTTAACACACTATTATTCGGTGCCTTATGTCTCATATGGATCACCAGAAGCGATACATATTATGTTATGGATAACATCAGTTACTTTTTCACTTTTTGTTTGCAAAAAAGAACAAATTTTAGTTTTTGATAAATACAAATTAGTTATATATGTTTTTGTTTTATATTTTAAATTTGTTTTATGTATATGTGTGTGTGTGTGTGTGTGTGTGTGTGTGTGTGTGTGTGTGTGTGTGTTTTTTACTAAAATGAATTCTATATGAATCAGATACGACGACGATGTCGAGTGCAGTAGCAATATAAATAACAGGAGCAACTAGAAGAAAAATAATTTAATTCACAAATTCGATATGAAAACCTCCACAGTTAAATTTTGAAGAGGTTTTACTTTTTGAAGGAAAAAACAAAGGTCACTCTTCAGTGCCTCTCATAATTTATTTCATAGACTCAATCCTCTGCCACTTCCTCAGTTCTCTACCACACATCTCTTCCTCCACAGGATGATTGACTTTCTTCAAGTTTCCATCCTCATCATTCATGTAGTCATAATATGAACTGGTGTCAATTTGATTGTAAATTGCATACCTACACCTCGTGTTCTTTGCCTCGAGGGGACTTATTGAATAGTTCTTTGAGGATGAAGAGGAATTTTGTAGACCTAAAGTATCTATAACTAAGGCCCTCAACGGTGGAACTGAGCACATAAACTTTGTTCCCTTCCAAGTCTCTCATCTTGGCCCCTATTTTGGCATAATTATGACTACCAAAATCCGTGACCAGAGCTTCTCAATCCTCCTTTACCCTATTCAGCAAGAAAGGACCCTAGTGGATGAATGAATTATAACAAAGTGTCAACCTAAATAATGAACTAAGGTCCATATTATATATTTAATAGAATTTAAGAAGAACATTTGGAAAAACAATCAATGATCCATAAGCTTTGTCATCATGCCTTATTGTTACAAATTAACCATTTTCTTGGCCTCTACCTACTCCTCCATGAGATCCTCAACCATGTACTTACTAAGAATCTCATTTTTCTTCTTCTCTACAACCATGTGCTTCATCGATTTCTCATCCAGAAGGGTCACATGGGAAACAAAATATCACTTTGTCTACTATTGGTTTCCCTTGTCCTACTCTCCCATTTCTTCCACCACGTCCTCATATTCCTCGAATAGGACCAACTTAATGGAGACATACTCCTCACTCTTGATCATCAAACTAACCTCCCTCTATATAGGCTCAATCTTATGCCACTCCCTCAATGCTCTGGCTAACATATCCTCCTCCTTAGGCTGCTCGATTTTCTCCAAGATACCATTCTCGTCATCCATGTCGACATAATAATTGGCATCAATTTGCTTGTAAATCACATGTGTTGACCTCCTCTTCTTCACCTCAGGGGGGAGAGGTTATTTAATATCACTTTTATGGTAGGGAGGAATTGCAGAGCCCCACTTGTACAGTTGGTTGCTAGAATATTATAACATTTCATATTCTAGTAATCAACTGTAGAAGTGCATCTAGAAAATTCCTCCCCGACATCAAAGAGATATTCTATAAGCCCTTCGAGATGAAGAAGAGGAGGTCTATTTATGTGATTTACAATCAAATTGACACTGGTCATTATTGTGGCAGGGATGACAAGAATGGTATCTTGAAGAAATTTAAGTGGCCTGTGGAGGAGGAGATGCGTGCCAAATTGTTGGGGGACTAGAAGAGGATAAAGGCTATCTAGAGGGAGGCTAGGTGGAAGATCAAGAGTGGGGAGGTTTTTTATATTAATTTGTTCCTATTTGAGGAAGATGAGGATTAGGTGGAAGAAATGGGAGAGCAGGACAATGAAAATGAGAAGCAGAGAGAGAGAGAGAGAGAATTTTCTTCCCATGTGTTACTAGATGATCTAAAATTGAAGAAGACTTGAAATTCTTGAAATTATTGCAATGTAAATGTTATGTGTTTAAAGCAAATGGATCAGTTTGCAACACATAGATTAAAGTATTACTCATGAAAAATACACATAGACAGCAACATAATCAATGAACATAAGCACATAAACACAACAATTTGATAAAGGAGTTCACCCCTCTCTTGGGCTACATCTCCTGGTCCAGCTTCCAATGGGTCATTATTATTAATTTCTCAAAGTGCTAAAAAACATGTCTTACAATGCTCCAACTGAAAAACCGACTATTCCAATGGCTTCAGAGCGTCCAAAAACCCCTGTCTGGGCTCTTTCGGCAACTCAATCGGTCGAAAAACGAAGAAGTTAGGCCTCCTGGAAGTCTCCCTCTTCAAGCTTGTTGTCTCTGCATCTACAAATTGCACCCTTCTTGTGTGAACCTGGCTCACACGCAATATAAGGCATGAAAACCCAGCACCGGGCGCAACCGCGCCAACAGTGCAAACCGTAGGATGGTTAAGGGCACGCCAGCCCCTAACTGCCTAGAACCTGGGTGTATGAGGGTCATGTGACCACACGCATTGGCAAAAAGTGGTTAACACCATTACAATTGTTTAACTTCCCCCACGCTCCACACATGTTCACATGTAATAACCCATACAACCGCGGGCTTTACACAATACAAAATATAAAGTTTCACGTGCCCATTCCACGGAGGATAGGTTCATATGGCATATGTTATATATAAAACAAAGAATCGCGGGCCGGGGCTATGCCCCAGCTCGACCCCCCGCCCAATGGTCATATAACTTGAACTTAAATATATATGAGTTTGTATATATAACAAGGCACAAATGATAGTCTGTTGGTCGAACGGTCTTTGCAAAGGCGTTGTGTGGAGGGAGGTCCAGGGGTCGAACCCCACAGACTCCAATAGTTTTACATAACGACCATAAACCAATATAAAGGTGCCACGTGGCAGCCCTTGACTGGGCCTCATGGAATCAAACCACCAACCATATGCTGACACATGTCGAATCATCATTCAACCTCAACTTCCAACCAAACTTTTCCACATCATCAGATGCCACATCATTGTACGGTCTGTACGACCCTACCACGTCAGCCTGTACGGACTGTACGGACTATACAGTCAGCATAAAAAAAAAATACCTGTTTGACTTGACGAACAGATTGCAATATCTCTCGCTCCTGATGTCCTTTTGAGATGAAATGAGTTGTTTTGGGTTCACAAAGACGAGGCCTACACTCTCGTCCGATTTGAAGTGATTCCGAGAATTTTGAATTTTTGAGCAAAATTTGATCCCCTGATCACACCTCCCCATCGGGAAGATTTTGGACCTCCAAAAGACTATTTTCAGTCTATGTGAAGATGAGGGTAAAGTTCCCTCACCCTTCCAACCTCAATCCACTTGGCCTTGCTTGGATTCATCCCTTTAAGACCAACTCGAAGATACTCCACATTTCCTCGTTTTGAAGTTCACATTCTCCTGTCAAGGATGGTGTCTTCTTGCAGTTTTGTTAGATACTCTGGAGAAAAATCATCTATGGAAGGAATCTGAACATGCTCTCCTTGATCATCAATCAATGGAGGTTCATACAACTTCAAATTCTCAACATTAACAACTTCATACATCTGCATATAAGGAGGCAAATCTAAACGAAAAGCATTGTTACCAATCTTGTCGATAATCTTGAAAGGACCATATCGAATCGGTTTCAACTTTTTACCTTCTCCTTTAAGCCTCTCCTTGTTGATGTAAAGCCAAAATTCATCTCCAACTTGGAAACTGTGATCAACATGATGCTTGTCATGTCTCGTCTTGTACTTGGCCTGACTCTTTTCCAACTTCTCTTGCACCACTTGATGTATCGACTAAATTTGTTCAATGAACTTCTCTGCCCTATCAATGTCATATTGACCATCGACAGCAATATCTTTCCCAAAGATAAAATCTAAAGGACTCTATGAATGTCATATTGACTATCAATAGTACACATCTTCTCAAAGATAAAATCTAAAGGCAACTTGGGAAAATAGCCAAAACATGCTTCAAAACATTTGAGTTGAAGAGTGCTAAGCACTCTTCAACTCAAAACATCGCCATTTGAAGCATGTTTAATGTAGTGTAAATGTTCATCCCACAGTTTAGGATGCTTGCCGCAATAAGCACGAAGAAGATGCCCACCGTACGACATTCACCACTGCCCCGACCATCCGTTTGTGCAAGGGCGAAAATTTGTGCTCTTTTTTATTTTGGTGCCCATGAGTGCCCATAAACTCACTAAAAGCTTCCAAATAAATCGTAGGAATCCCGGACCATATAATGGATTCAGGCAAACCAAAAACTTCCAACATTTTGAAAGAACAACTGTAAGCATTTGTTCTCATTACACTGCTTAGTACAAGGTATCAAAATACACATCTTGCTAAATCGATCAACCACAACATAAAGATAATCATGACCCTTATCTCACATAGGTGTAAACTTCACCTACAAAATCCATGGTAGCCACTTTCCTAAGGTCGGTAGAAGGAACTCATGAAGTGTACAACCTAACTTCTTCATTGCTAGTTACTTGTAGCACACACGAATATCCTAAATATATATCACAAACACTTTCATTCATCTTAGTCCAAGAGTGCGATCTTTTTCAAATTAGCTAATCGCCTTGCTTCCACAATTAAAATGTGACCAAAGAATAAGAGAAGAATGCCTCTTTATAATGTTGATTCTTTCCTGAATATTGGCCAACTTGCTAAGATGATACAAGTAAGAGATTATTATGCATGACAACCAATTCTTCAACATGGTTAGAGGGGTACAAAGTTTCATACACTTCTTTAAAGTCAGATTCAAAGAATGCTGTCTGCTAACTTTCATATGCATTATAGGACTCTACTTAACCTGGCACTACTAATAGGTCTTGAAAGCATATCGACGACTTTGTTAAAAAATGCCCCTCTTATACCCGGAGCAACCAAAATGAAATTGTTGTTGTTCCATCCATCCTATGCCTAGCTTGTTGTAGCTTTGTCTCGTGATTGTAAGTATTGCAAAGGTTGATGGATCGCAGGTGAATAATGGTTTCTTTCCAACAAATAATGTTTCCATTTTTAACACTTGGAACCAATGCATACAATTCCTTATCATAGTAGGATAATTAATCACTTCAAGACCACTAAACGCTCCCCTGTAATGAAAACAAATTGGCTTTACCATACTATAGCAAAACTGCCCCATTGCATAATTACTTGCAGACCGTCTATATTTCAAAAGGTTGTTCTAAATTTGGAAGTGCAAGAAATAGATCTGAACTAATCTTCTCCTTAAATGCATCAAAATCTTTTTGTTGTTTGTCTCCCCATTGGAAAACTTGTTTTATGCTTGTCATTGCATGTAATGGGGTTGCAATGGATGAAAAGTTAGTAATAAACTTCCTCCACATTAAAGGCTCCTAAAAATCTTCTTTCTCTCATTACATTGTTGGTCCGACCATTCCAAAATGAGTTGAACCTAGAGGGATCAATTTTAATTCAACTCCACCAACAATATGGCTTTAAGTAAATAAGTGAAGTTTTGCCAAATTCACATTTGGACAACTTCAAAACAACTGCTCTTTCTAAACATCCAAAACTTGTTTCATGTTCAATATGCTCTTCACAAGATTTGCTAGCATCAAAATATCACTTAAGCAGACAATAACACAACCATCCTAAAAGGCCTTAAGACATCGCTCATAACTCTCATGAAAGTACTGTGTGTATCAGAAAGTCTCAAAGGCATTACCATCCATTCAAACAAACCTGCTTAGTCTTAAAAGTCAGCTTCCATGTGTCTCCCCAACAATCCTGATCTGATGATAACCCCTCTTTAAATCTAACTTAGTGAAATATTTGGCATCTTTTTAATTGATCAAGCAACTATCAATTCCTAAGAGGATAACGATTCTTAACTGTAATTTTGTTCAAAGCCCGAAAATAAACACACATACGCCACGCACCATCTTTATTTGGAACTAACAACACAATTGAGATCCACATGTATGTAAGAACTTGGTACAATTACCCCTTTGTCTAGCAACTCCCACTTGTTTTTAATCCTCAGCATTTTCCATGACTGAGATTCTATACATACCAACGTTTGGAAGTGGACAATCTTGTAACTGAATTTCATGTTATTGATTCCTCTTTTCGGAGGCATCCCATTAAGTTCTTTAAACATGTCATCATAAATTACTAACAACTTCAAATAAATCGATCTTAACTTTCATCACAACCTTTAGCTTCGCTTCAACATCATTTTTAGGTTTGATCATTAAGAGAACAAAATTTTTTTACTAGCATTAACTAACCTTCATTTGTCCCGCATTTATGATTGATAAATTCATCTCTTAAAAAATTCCAACAATGTACTCAACTCAAAATGAAACATACTTATTCTCCTCAATGTATAGAAGATAGCCTATCATTCATACAAATAAGAGCTTCCCAAAACAATTCCACATATATGCAACGGAATCACATCAAGCTCACCTCATCAACGAAATTAGCAATTATAGAAAACCTAAGCCGCACTTCCCGGTTACTTGTAATCAGCATTATCACATATCCAACCAAGAGGGTATGGTTTAGGATGGACTTGTTTCCTAAACCTAAGTTTCTTAACAGTTTCTTCAGAATAAGGTTTGCTTGAGATCCGTATCAAACAACATTGCCCATCTCTAGTATGTTTGGAAACAACCCTTATATGAAAAGTTCAATTCTCGCTTTCCTCTCGCTGAGCTACACTGGACATTAGCATTAATCAAGAGCTAGTACTTGCAACAGATCCTTTACCTTGGTAACCCATGGTTGTGATCTTCGCTTCATCACCCGAATCAGAACCTAAATCTTGTTGTATGGTTGCAACAGTCTTTTGACTTCCCTTTGTTGTTGTTGCCAAACTTTTGGTGTCTTTCACATAAGCCAACAATGGTCTTCATCATGGTCATCTATTGAAAAATGTTTACATGTGAACTTTTCCTCTTTCTTCACAACAACATCTTCCTGCCATTGCCTTTGAAAAAAAAATTTCCCTTGTCTCCATGGTCAATGTCTTTTTGTTACCCTCATGAGTGTCGTTCATTCTTCTTGCTTCCAAATGAGTTGCTTGTAGACAAACTTCATCTAGATTCAAGGGATTAAACATGAGTATAATATATCTCAAATAAATAATCATGGGCCCTAATATATTTGAGCAAAGTTTCCGAGAAGACAAATCAACTCCCAAACCAAAGATCTTCTTCTAAATTTCTGAGTAAAGCTTTTCACATTCCTCGGCCTTAGCTTGTCTAATTTTTTTCCATTCCATAGTTGCCTTTGTTTATATGCCAATGGATAAAATTGTTTTAATTGCAATAATGAAATCATTCCAAGAAAGAAAAATTTTTACCATGCTTTTTCATATCACCATGAGTCTTGGATTCCCACCAAAAAAGTGCTACACTATCCGTTAATCTAACAAGGTGTCAATTTTGGTTTCATAATTTTGAATTTTTTTTACGTGATAATAATTTTTTTTATTCTACAGTATACTTCAATTTGACGTATCCAATTATCTAACTTCTCAGCACTAACTTCTCCATTGTATATTGGCAATTCAAATTTTATATCAAGCTTTAATGAAGGAATTTGTGAAGGAGTTTTACCATGCCCCTTTGGAGAATTCAGAAGAGGTCTCGAATTGGTAGAAGAAGAAGAAGAAGATGATGATGGAGGAGAGGATGGTGGAGAAGCACCATTCCCTCCATTTTCGTCTGGAGTTTTGTCACCACTTCCTCCCTTATGCATTGAAGGGTTGGAGCCTTCACCTTGCGACAATATGTTCCTTTCCATCAAGATATTCATCATCTCTCTCATCTCCATGACAGCCTTTCTGAGATATTCATCTTCGGTAGGAACACGTTCATGACTTTCTGCATGAGCCATGCTTGGTTAATGTCTCCTTGAAACTTGCGGTGAATGAATATGCTTCCTCCTTGTCGGATGAGAACTTGGCTCCACAAGTTTACCTTCTCCTCTTGTGAGTTTCAACCTTGTGAGCATCAGAAACAAAACTTGCAAACAATCAAGTCTTCAAAAACCAATGCTATGATACCAACTTGATCTAAAATTGAAGAAGACTTGAAATTCTTGAAATTATTGCAATGTAAATGTTATGTGTTTAAAGAAAATGGATCAGTTTGCAACACATAGATTAAAGGATTACTCATGAAAAGTACACATAGACAACAACATAATCAATGAACATAAGCACATAAACACAACAATTTGATAAAGGAGTTCACCCCTCTCTTGGGCTACATCTCTTGGTCCAGCTTCCAATCGATCATTATTATTAATTGCTCAAAGTGCTCAAAAAAATGTCTTACAATGCTCAAACCGACAAACCAATTGTTCCAATGGCTTCAGAGCGTCCAAAAACCCCTGTCTGGGCTCTTTTGGCACCTCAATCGGTCGAAAAACGAAGAAGTTAGGTCTCTTGGAAGTCTCCCTCTTCAAGCTTGATGTCTCTGCATCTACAAATTGCACCCTTCTTGTGTGAACCTACCTCACACGCAATATAGGGCGTGAAAACCCAGCACTGGGCGCAACCACACCAACGGTGAAAACCGTAGGACGATTAAGGGCGCGCCATCCCCTAACCGCCTAGCACCTGGGCGTATGAGGGTCATGTGACCGCGCGCATTGGCAAAAAGTGGTTAACACCGTTACAACTATTTAACTTCCCCCGTGCTCCACACATGGTCACATGTAATAACCCATACAACCATGGGCTTTACACAATACAAAATATAAAGTTTCACGCGCCCATTCCACGGAGGATAGGTTCATATGGCATATGTTATATACAAAGCAAAGAACCGCGGGCCGAGGCTAAGCCCCGACCCGACCCCCCGCCCAACGGTCATATAACTTGAACTTAAATATATATGATTTTGTATATATAACAAGGCACAAATGATAGTCCGTTGGTCGAACGGTCTTTGCGAAGGCGTTGTATGGAGGGAGGTCCGGGGGTCGAACCCCACGGACTCCAATAGTTTTACATAATGACCATAAACCAATATAAAGGTGCCACGTGGCAGCCCTTGACTGGGCCATGTGGCATCAAACCACCAACCATATGCTGACATGTGTCGAATCATCATTCGACCTCAAGTGACAACCAAAATTTTCCACATCATCAAATGCCACATCATCGTACGGTCTGTATGGCCCTGCCACGTCAGCCTGTACGGACTGTATGGACTGTACAGTCAGCATCAAATTTTTTTTACCTGTTTGACTTGATGAACAGATTGCAATATGTCTCGCTCCCGACGTCCGTTTGAGACGAAACAAGTTGCATTGGGTTCTCAACGACGAGGCCTACGCTCTCGTCCGATTTGAAGCGATTCCGGGCACTTTGAATTTTTGAGCAAAATTTGATCCCCTTATCACTAGACGAATTGGTAAGTGATAACACAAACTAATATCCCTAAATTCAACAAGAAATTGGAACAAAACATGACAGAATACAAAATTTTCTGTAGGTTTCCATTGTAATGTATACTAGCTTAATGTGGGATAAACAACATACCATTTAAACATTGTTTGATCCTTGCTAGTGTCATCCTTTCTCCATCTCAAGGTTCTCCATCTCAAGGTTTGTGGGATGTTGAACCTATGAGAAATACAAACCAGAAAAGAGAGATCAATGATATATATCTTCTAATGGAACCTATGCATAATATCAAGGAGTTATGCAATAATTAAAAATGGATATACTTTTATAGGAAATAAATCTTTTACTGTATTATATTGATAGAAGTGGAGAATACAACATGTGCCTTGATGTTGCAAGTTCCCTTATGATGGCCCTTTTGCATCAACACACACACACCTCTTTATCCAATGATTTTGATGAAGAATACACACAACTTGACTTGGAAAGCTAAAGCAAAGCTATCACAAGCACAATCTTCAACAACATTCTTCACACATAATCTAGACTAACTCTTCTCATGAGAGATCCCTCCTTATATAGAGTGAAGGGGAAAGGATGAAGGGATTATGATGATCCCACCAAATCAAAAAAGTGGGTGAGGTCAAAACTGATCAGAGGCCACCTCATCCTTTCGAAGATTCTATTCTAGAACCTTCGAGAAATTTATCATTTTTCCTTTGTACAAATATCGTCACATCCTTAACACTAAGCAATCTGTGATGATGTTTCAGGCCACTCTAGTTTAACCTACTTCGATTCTAAATCGCCACACCCTTAAAACTAAGCAAGGTGCAACAATCCTTGTTTACAAGGTTTTTCAATAAGGAAAAGACAATTCCATCTCTCTTGGAAATTTTTATTTCTTCAACATCCTCCAGGGAATAGGGAAAATGATCTTTCTTCTAATAGGAGATACACATATTATTAGTGATCACAAGGGCGACGAAAATAATGTGTAACACCATGTGCCTCTTCTAGTTGAGAAAGATATCAAATGCATGGTTGTGGAGAAGAAGGAACATGATCTTCTTAATAAGTACATGGGTGGTGATCTCATGGAGGAGTAGGTCAAGGCCAAGGAAATGCTTAATATTTAGCAATAAGGAATGATGAAAAAGATTATGGATCATTGGTTGTTTTTCCAAATGTGATTTTTAACTTCTATTAAATATACAATATGGACCTTAGGTCATTCTTTCTATTGACAGAGTGTTAAAATTAAGACACCCACCAGGGTTCTTTCTTATTGAACATGGAAAAGGGGCACTGGGAAGCTCTGATCGTAGAGCTTGGAAGTCCTAATTATGCCAAAGTAGAGGCCAAGATGATGGAATTCGAAGGGAACAAAGTTGATCTTCCCAGTGCCACCAAAAAGTGATATGGTTACATATACTTATGGGCTATGAAATTCCTCCCCATCCTCAAATAGATATTCAATAAGCCCCCTCGAGGAGAAGAACAAGAGGTGTAGGTATGTGATTTATAAGAGAATTTATGTTAGTTCATATTATGGCTATGTGAATGACAAGAATGGTATCTTGGAGAAAGTCGAGCAGCCCATGAAGGAGGAGATGCGAGGAAGAGAACTCAGAAGGTGGCAAAGGATTAAGTCCATGTGATAAATTATGAGAGGCACAGAAGAGAGATTTCCTCTTCAAAGAAAAACCTCCACAAAACTTTAATTATGGAATTTTTCATATGTACTTTGTCAATTAAATTGTTTCTGGATGCATTTTTATGTAACAATTGCACTAGTGTGCTTTCAATCACATTGGTGTTGTACAAACAATATAACACACATGCATATTGTATTTTTTTAAATCATGTTGATGTTGTTATTGTTTGATTTATAAAATGTATTATAAGTATGTTAATGATTTCTTTTTTTTTAAATTAAACTTTAGATGAATCACCCATTATAATTTAGAGCTGTCATATAATGTCTAACTTTAGTTTTATGAAATCGTTTACTTTGTATTGTAATTGAAAAATCTTATAATTGTTAATGCATATAATGTTTAATTCTTCTTCAAGGTGAATTGTTTAATTTCCATCAAGAATATTCTTAGTCGCTATCTTTGATGTAATGATTATAACATGCAACCAGCCACTTTATAAAACAAATGTCGAATTAAGCAATACATTTACATTAGTTCCATTGAAAATCCAAAAATACAATTACTCAATCATGTTTTTCTTACACCTGGAGGAGAAATCTAAAGGTAGACCCAATGCAAGGTGTTTTTGACAAGCAGTTGGTGGTCTACAAAAGTTATATTTTATTAACAACTCATCACCAGGATACAAACTATGTATTGCATGCACAACAACAAATATGGATGCCTTCATTTTCATAAATAACTCTTTGTCATTGGAGTGTTCCTCAAAGGAACAATTTCCACTAAATAATGAGGACCTGTAGCCATTTATGAATCCTACAATATTCCCATGAGTTCTTGCATGTCCATCGATGTATACTATTTTTTTCATATTAAAGTTTCCATAAGCATAACCGTTTGTGCACATTTTATACATGGAAATGCTATGTTTGTATTTGACAATATTCAAGTAATTATATTGACTATAAAGAGGACCACAAAATGGAATAAGTTCCTCTGATTTTTTGAGAGGAATGGATACATGTGAAAGGATAAACAAACCAAGATTTTCAACTTCTATTTAGACTTGAAATCATATAACTATTATCACAAAAAGAGAGTTTGATTCCAACATCGGGCACAAGCATGGAAGATGGCCAACCGCCATACAAAGCCCAATTGTAATAGGTTTGGTATTTACTTTGGAGATGGATAGGAAGAGTGAATTCATCTCTACCTTCCAACAATTGAACAAAGTTTGGTGTGTACATGGACATGTTTTCTCTTAGCTCATACAAAATTTTGGATCTCCTAGTAGTGATGTTTTGGGTAGTATTGATATCATACTTTGTCTTACCATAAGAACTATTTGTTGACTCAATGGACCTTCTCTAGTCCTGAAGATTCAACATGGTAACATGAAGAAACTATGCAGGAGGAATATCTGCCAATTTTTGTCAATTTTGAAGAAAACAAAAATTCAAAATGCAGGACCCCATTTTTTGGGTAGTTAGAGTTCTGAAAAACACATCTCAAATGGTCACATGCATTGACAACCCTGATAAAAGAATGGTGCATCCTAGTGCACTGAGAGTAGCGAAGGGGCCATGTTTCTTGGGTTAGCAGGTTGAGAGAAATATGATATTTTGGCAGGTTGAGAGAAATATGATATTTTGGCTGGGATTGTTGTTGGAGGGTAAAAATTGCATAATTTGTTTTTTTTTTTTTAATATTGTAAAGTGATGTAAATTTGTATGTGTATTTGGCATGGTGTTGTGCATCGAGGATGATGCACAATTTTAGGGGACAGGGAATGTATCATCCCCACTATAATCACCAGTTTAATTTATGCATAATTTATATATGAATGTGGCTATGGCCAAATGATGTAAATGCGAACATATTTTATGTTTTAAAATAAATAAAATGTGATGTCAATTACTAGGTAATATGGACATAGATGGGGGTTGAGTTTTATACAAGATAAGAGAGTGTCTAAGAGGGGCCCAAGGGAGAAATTAATTGTGGATATTAATTCAACCATTTTTTTTTAGTTTTATTATCATTGGGGATAACTTCTAATTTGTGTTTGAGTGTATGAGAGCCCAATAATTAAACTCATGTAAGAGGGTAGGTGTGAGAGTCACATCCCATAGTTATTTGAGAGTATGGGGTTGAAGTAGAATCAACATTGGGAAGAGTGAGAATTCAATTATTTTTGGAAAATAGAGGAATTTTTTATGGGCAATTACAGACAGTTTTTACACGTTCAATTTTACATGAACAACAAGGGGAGAGTAGAAAAAAAGAACATAGAAGATAGAGAAAGAAGGATGGGTGAATTTTGGAGCATGTCGAAGTGTTTTGGAGATATTTGGAACTAAATGTTGAAGAGAAAGGTTGTTAGGCCTAAAGTGTGAAATCTTGTGTGAGTTGCACTGTAACAACAAGTGTTGTTGTTGTTCCTGGAAATTTTCCTGACAGTGAGTTCTCTTGAGTTCCCAATAGAGATATTCCTAGTTACCTATGCCAAAGAAAATTTGATAAACAAATGGGATGCTTGATGGAATGAGAGAAGTGAAGGGGTACATTCCTTGGGTTGGGCAAGTCAAGAGGAAGAGAGCTGGAGGAAATTCAGGATAGTTGTAGGAGAATACCAGTGGGTTGTGGGATATTGAGATATGAATGGACCTCGGAGACACCCTTTTCTTGTCGGTTCCTAGCCCCATCTCGGGGGTGACTTTCCATTGAGTTTTATAACAATAAATGTATGGTTGGGTGGAATTTCCTTCCCAAGAATCTAGTTACACAACTATTTTAGAAAGATAAACATTTAATTTTTTTGTTGATTTTTTTAGATTTGGTAGGTATTCCCACTAGAGTCTAAGGTTCCAGGCATGTAGGAATTTTCATTTGCACCAATTTTGACTTTTTCTTCAGTGAAATTGGCCTAGAAATGAAGCTAGGGCCTCATGGGAAAGTTGATGGGATTTGTGGGTTTGTGTGGGGGTGCCACACCCACAAAGAGGATTAAAATATTATAATTAATTATTGAGTTTAGGAAATGCTCCTAAACTCACTTATTGGAATCCTATATAAAGGAAAGATGTCATTGTGGCATTGGATCATCATTGTGGAAGAATGGAGTTAGCATAAGTGAGTCTACACTTGTGTCAAGGAAGATTGGTGATCTCATCTAGGAAAGTCTTGAAGGTGGTGAATATGTCTTGGGAGAAAGGAGGTGGCAGAGAGAGAAGTTTATAGAGGTGACCGTACCAGTTTTATGTACTCATACATGGTTTACAAACGGGTGAAGAACGTATATACATGGGTTGTAGAAGGAAGAATTGTGTATAGGGTATACACAATTTGTAGGAGATAAAACCATGTATGTTTGTGGGTTTCCTATTGAAAATCATTTTGATTAATTGGGTTGGTTGTCATTGATGCCAACCCTTGAAGCAAGTCTAGTAGAATA
The DNA here is from genome assembly GCA_010110895.2 of Picea sitchensis. Lineage (NCBI taxonomy): Eukaryota > Viridiplantae > Streptophyta > Pinopsida > Pinales > Pinaceae > Picea > Picea sitchensis. The sequence goes on along the minus strand of SNQJ01S0106648.1, from coordinate 9,326 downwards.
TTCTAATATCCCTAAAGGTATGGATAAGTATCCCATGTTTTCTTGAGGAATAATGTATTGAAGATCACTTAATTTGTAGGAAAGACTCTCATAGATGGATAATACATGTCATGCTATTTACGGTGATATGTGGCATGTCACGTAATTCCTCACGGTTGAAGAGATATGGCTTAGTGAAGTTGGAGAACCATAATGAGTAATCTAGAAGCCCCTAAAAAGTCAAAGAAGTCAATTATTCTAGAAGCTCCTAGAAGATGTTTACTATTCAAAGTGGTTGTAACTAGAAGTTAATCATGGGTAAAGTTGTTGCAATAAGAAAATAATTAAAAAGAAATTAGTTGCAACAAGAAGTTGTGAGTTTTATATTTATGGTAAAGTGGTTGCAAGTGGGTAAAGTAGTTAAAAGTGGGCTAGCCCTAAAAGAAGGAAAGTGGGTAAAGTAGTTAGAATATAACCCCTAAAGGAAGCTACTTGGAGAATATAAATAAGAGAGAAAGGGTGTCTTATTTGCACCTGATTTTTAGTATATTGAATATATAGTTTGTGAAATATTATGGGAGGGTATCAGTGGAAAATCTATAGCAATGAGTCTGAAGCAGTGAAAAAGTTGTAGATTCGAAGGGTCAATACTGTGGGTACTAAACTAGGGTTTTACTGAAGACATATGTAGGTTGTAGTACTAGAAGGAAGCGGACATCCATGCACCACAATGGGACAAAGAGGGGATACCCATGGGTTTACTAAACAAAGAGCACAGATATGTTTCCAAACATGAAAAAGAAGATTTGATCTATCATCAGTGACAAGTTGCAGAGCTGAGAAGTGGCTATAGAAAGGTGTGACATTATTCAGGTACAAAATATCAAGCTACAGGATCAAAAAGGTATGTTACATTATTGGATATTTGTAATAGCTTGAGGCATGGTCATATGAGGGTTATTAGATTCTTTGGGATATCATTGGTTGTATGATATATGTTGCATAAGGTAGATCTATAGAGGTACAATGCTGGTATACTTTATGTTTATCATTGGCACACTTTATTGGGATATAATTGAGGCATTTACTAGTACATAGTTGAGGTATGGTTTTGTGAGCTTGGGTATTTTCCTTAAGATGTCATTAGGTGTATGGTTATTACTGATGCATATCTGGTGAAGTACATTGTTGGTGCACTTAATTTGATTTATTGACATATCTTGTAGTGCATTGTGAGAAGTGTTTGTCATTGTTTTTGGTATATGATTAAGTGGTACATGTTTGAGAGTTTATGGTTGAGACATAGTACATATTGGATTTGCATAACAATGAGGATTTGATGTATGGGTAATGTAAGAGGTTATTATATCACTTGATTTCAATGAGACATATGTATGAACCTATTGCATGGTTGTGTTAGATCTACATGGATATTGGATGGGTATTGTTTCTATCAGATCAACCATTTTCTGAGAAGATATAGAGTGATCAGACAATGAGAAACATTGAGATAGGGACACAGATAGAGTGATAGAGATAACATTTGTGATACTAGCAGATATTTTTTCTAGTCCATGATTTGTAGCAAACACATGTGCAGATACCCGTGCATTGTAGTAATAAATGGTGTGGAAATCCACGTATTGCAGAATTGACAGGTTGTAGACCTATAGGAAATTTTTGAAGAATGTTGGTATAGGTTGTGACAAGATTTCAGTGACGGTTGTGATAGTGACAGAGTTGATTCAGTGATAGTGAAAATTTGTCTACATTTGACACTTATACTTATGGGTAGTTGGACGAGGCAAGGATAGGTGGTTGTAGCCACCTTCCGGTTTTAGTTTTAGAACATAGGGGGTCATATCCTCATTTTGGTTAGAGCCAGATAATTGGGTAGTTGGAGCTTCCCTCAATTTGTAGCATGAGAATATATAGGGTTGGAGCCTCCTAGTTGCAGTTGGAAAACAAAGGAAGTTGGTGCTTCCAATGAATGTACTTCTTAAAGAAATATAAGAAAAATCATTTCAGGTTTCTCTCCCACCCTTCCTTCATAGAATAATCATAGTAGGATCATTCATAGAAGGGGTTTCTCTTCTTCATAGAATGGGGATGAAAACTAATAGATATTATCGCCTTTAATCAATGTATGAGTTACTTTAAGAACTAGTAGTTATCGATCCTGTTGAAGAATACTAGCAAATTCAAGGTACTATCCAAGATATATAGTATCCCTACTTATTATGTTGAATTGAAATGATTGAGGATTTTCCATTTAGAATTATATTAGGTCTAATTCTATGGTTCCCCCCCCCCCATGGGTTTCCACGTAAAAATACTGGTGTACTATGTATGTGTATGATTTCTCATTGTTCATGGTTTATTTATTCTGCACTTGTTGAATGATATTTGTAAATTGATCATAAGGTTAACAACACTTATATACATTGTGGTTAAAAAGGATTAAAAATCACTATTACTGATTCACATCCCCTCTCGGTAATCCAACAATTGGTATCATAGTTGGTCATTCAAAAGGAAGTCTAACAACTAGAACGAGATCATGGATTACTCTAAAATTGGGATAACACGGTTTGATGGGGAATGTTATGCCTTATGGAGTAGAAGAATGAAGACACACATGCATGCACTAGGATTTGATGTCTAGTGATTAATAATAGATAGATACAAAGCACCAACCACTCCTCCAATAGATAAATATGGAAATAAACTTGAAAAAAAATAATTCAAGAACTACAAATGCACTCATGAATCGTCTAACAAAATCAATATACACCAAGGTTATGCATTTTTATTTTGTGAAAGAATTATGGGACAAAGTGAAGAACATATACGAAGGAGATGAGAAAGTCAAGGAAGCCAAACTTCAAATTTTTAGAGCAAAGTTTGAACAACTGAAGATGAATGAAGATGAATACATAATAACCTACTTCTTACGAGTTGATGAATTAGTAAACAATATCATAGCTATAGGAGACAATTTAATGGAATGGGTTCTTGTAAAAAATGTATTGAAATCTCTACCAATGAGATTTGATTCAAATATTTTAGCACTATAAGAGAGAGTGGACCTAGCTACACTAACCATGCATGAGTTTCATGGGACAATCACAACTTATGAGATGAGAAAAGAACAAGACAATCTGGTTACAAAGGAAGTATCATTCAAAGCATCTAAGAAGAGAAAGAAAAAGGACAAGAAAAAGATCCAAGAGCATGATTTAACTATCATGACTTCTAAAACCACTAAGGGGCGTGACTTAGCCCTTCACTTAGCTCATCATGCAGAAGCAACTAAAGAAATTGATGAACAAGATATCTCTCTGTCAGCACTAATTTATATTGACAGTCAAATCCTTCATGAGGCTAAACATCCTTGATATAAGGATTTGGTGTATTACTTGCAAAATCAAAGATGCCCATATAACTTAGATACTCATCAAAGGAGAAGGCTTCATCTTGAATATTCTAGATATGTCATTTTAGGAGAATTCGTGTTTAGGAGATATGTCGATGGTATGTTACTTCACTGTGTGAATAATTAGGAAGCACATAAATGTTTACAAGAGACTCATGGATCTTCAGATTCTGTTATTCATGTAGGAGGTAATTTTTCTTCTAATACTACTGCTTTTAAAATTATCAGGAAAGGGTACTATTGTCCTTCAATCTTTCGTGATTCTTATAATTTTTCAAGAACTTGTGACAAGTGCTAGATGTTCACTGGGAAAGAACATCTTTCTCCCATTCCTTTATAACCTGTCCTCCCCGAATTTCCTTTTTCAAAATGGGGTCTAGACTTTATTGGTCCTATTAATCCTCCATCTTTAGCATGGCAATCTTTTATCTTGACAGCCAAAGACTAGTTTACGAAATAGACTGATGTTGTCCCATTTAAGCATTCATAGGATGAGAAGGTGATTTATTTCCTTGAGACTAATATTTTTTACATATTTGGTCTTCCTTTGGAAATTATTACAGAAAACGGTCCCTCTTTTATTTCTGCTAAGTTGACTCAGTTTCTAGCTAAACTAGGTGTTAAACATTTTACCTCATCATCTTATTATCCCTAATGAAATGGGAAATCCAAATATACTAACAAGAATCTCATGAGAATTATCAAGAAGCTCTTTGAAGATAATCCTTGTCAATGGCACACTCTCCTCACTTACGCCCTTTGGGAAGATCGCACTACCACCAAGGTGAGCACTGGTTGCACTCCTTTCCATGTTGTTTATGGTTAAGAAGCCATTATGCCTCTCGAGATGGAACTTTCTTCTCTAAGGTTGATGCTATAGGTTGAAGAATTAAATTCTTCCAATATCTCTCAAAGAAAGAATTCACTCTTGTCTTTAGAGGAACAAAGGACGTTTTCCTTGGATAACATAAAGAAAAGACATCAAATTATTAAAATATATTTCAATAAAAGTGCCAAAGCTGTCAAATTTAAGGTTAGTGAGAAGGTATTGTTGTGGGATTCAGCTCATGCTGATAGAGGAAGGCATTCAAATTTCCAAAAGTTATGGTTGGGTCCTTTTAAGATCTCTTTTGTTCTGGGTGCAAATTCCTATAGTCTAAAGGACTTGGAAGAGAGATTGTTTTCCTATAGCACTAACGGTTCCCACTTAAAACACTATGTGGAACCAACTTGAAATTTTAAATGTTGTATGGAATTTTTTCTGTATTATAGTCTTGGTTATTTTCTTTTATTTTACTTTGTTGTTATTTCTTTCTGTTGTTTCATTTATGTTGTTTTATTTATTTTATTGACTTATTTTATTGTCAGAAATAAAATTGTTGGATCAGTTTTTCCACATCAACACTATTCTACAAGTATTGTTAATCAATAACAATCAGGTTACACTGTTTTCATGATGTCCCTCCTTGAATAAATAATTGAAATTGATATCTTCTCCAACTATTGTTATATAAGATAAATGGTTTTATTCCCTATTTCTTCTTTCCTTTTCTTCCATCTGTTCCACTATTTGAAAGAGAACACCAGAAAACGTTTCTCCTTGAAGTCAAGAATTTTTTCACTATGATTAATCGAATGATTATGCATACAGGGATAAAATCGCCTCATACTTAACACTTTCCATGAGTTATTCCAAAAATCCAAAATCATTTTTTCCCTTAAATCGCTCACTTCCTCCTACTGCATAATCATTCTGATGTCTATTTCCTTGATCTAATGTTCACCTAGTCTATGAAAGTAGACAATCTGAGTTCTTAATCTGTTGGAAAAAAATATCCCTGTGGAGTCACCTGCTTGTTGAAGCTTAAAATTGCAACGATGAATACTGCTCACAAATGATTGCCAAGCTCTATTATTTATTTATAATAATAATAATTAACTAGTAGGTGGGACCCCCTTGCAGACTAGTGGCGCTATGATGGATGTGTTATGCATATATTTTGGTTTTCTATTATGATGATGCCTACACAGTCTTCTACAGTTGATGATGCAAGTCATGGTTTTATTCGTTATGACAACATGGTTGGTTGATGTGTTATTACTAGATGGTGTTGATGTTCGCTCGCAATACATGGCAGTGTTATGGATATAAGGATTATTTTTTTACATGTGTTATGTTATGCATTAAACATTGATTAATGATCTTATACATGATTTCATGCAAAAGATGATATGGGAGCTTGAACAAAACAAAAGGAAAAAATATATGAACAAGTCCTAACATTATTTCAATGGTGACAAATGAAAGGTGATAGACCTAGCTTCTAGACTTATGCGCTTGAATAAAGGATTATGTTTGAAGCATATATGATAATGTTGTAGCATTTGGTTGTTGTTAAATGTTTTGACACAACTTAGGGTGGTGCGCTATGCAATGGATATAGCAATGGATTGTTGTTTGAATTAATGGTTGATGTTATGGTTATGGGTCGGCTTGTACATTGAATTGAGTAGGGATGAAGAAGGAAGTGACATGCATTTAATGCACATCACTCCAAACCACCCTCGACCTTGTCACCCTAGCCATAGTTGCATTTGGTTTTTTCGGCTCTGGTAGTTGTAGAGGCTCCGCGATTTCTGGTTTTGAAAGGAAAAAACAGTCCAAATCTTCCCTCAAGTGAGATTTCCAAGTATGGTTCCTTTAATTTCCATCCATGATGGTCCTTCTGTGTTATGAATCAATTTTTTGGATTAGAAATAAATGAGGTCTGTGTTTTTCTTAAGTTTCGACTATGTATCAGTGTTGTGCTTATGGTTTCTTCTGTGAATACTATGGAATGTTGGCATTTTAAAAGAAAGAATGGATTTTATTGTTGTGGGTAGCCTTTCCATTGGTGTTTTTGTTGTAAAACATGTTGGTCATCTTGGGGTTTTATTCTGGTTCTCTGTGGAAAATTATGAAAATGGTGTAACAACCTCTGAGTTTTTATTATGTGGGTTTTTACCACTAGACTGGGTATTAATTGTTGTCACTCATTTCCTCTTGGTGGTCATTACGTTTCATTATTTTGTGTTTCAATGCAGATTATTGAGAGTTTCATTGTTCTTTCTTTGTTTGGTCGAGCCCCGAGATATCGTTTGTTATGGCATTTAATTCACTGTCATTATTGTCAAAAGCATTGCACAATCGAATCTTTGTATCGCCCATAACTTTGAATGGAAGTCTGTATATGTGTTGGGTGGCCATGGATTGTTCTTGAGCATTCTTTTCACCATGTTTATAGGAATTTTCTCCTCTCATTATCCATTGGAGGTGGTTGAATGTTATGTTTATTTACCCTCACTGTCAAGTTTTTGGGTTATAATTTAAATGACTGTGGTGATTTTAAAAGAGCACAAAGTCTTTGTTCTTCCAAGACTATTCTTGATTACATGTGGTTGCTTCTCTGTGATAACTTATTTTAGGACAAAAAGGGGGGCACGCGTGATCTTTGTTTTCTAAGAATCTTTCTCGATTGAGCCATCTCTCGTTACATCTTTGCAATTATTTTTTTTAAAAGGAGCATGAGATATCTTTGACTTCAAAGAAAATCTCTTGATCGAGTCTTTGTTATTACCTCTCTGTGATAAATTTGGTTGAAAAAGAAAGGAGCCATGGGTTATCTATAGCCCTGAGGACTTTCCATTTGATCGATTTATTGTTATTCCCTCCATTTTTGTGTTAAACCCTAGCATGATCATGGTCCCATCAAAGTTTAAAAGGCACCTGTGTGCGATGTGGTTTTGTTTCTCCTCGGGAATTATATGACTTTGTATTTTATTGGGAATTTCTTTTAAAGGGAGTTTGTACATGTTCAATTTTCAAGAATCTTAGGCTCAGAGTTGCATGTTATTGGTTAAATGTTTCTTTCGAATCAGGATTTGTGTTGATTATATTAATGGCCTGATTATGAATTTTAATGAAAATAAAGTATGTCAACAGTGTTGGAAATTCGACAATTGGAGGTTAATATTGGGCCTATTCTTATTTGAGTTAAGAAATGAATAATCAGATGGATGGAATCACTGTGTATATTTCTATTTTTCTTTTAAAAAAGGAAAAGGGGTTTGCATTGGGACAAGAAAGATGGTGGCTCAAAGGGTTATAATTATGGAATTGGAAATGATGTTATTATGTTGCGTAGATATTGTATGAGATGCAAATATTCTTATAATTGAATAATTACGGGCATATGAATTGTCTTTTATTTTGAAGTTAGTAAGCATTTTGTCTGTAAATAAGGGACAGTTAAATGATTTTGGTTTTAAAGTGGATTCTTATTGGATTATGGTATGAACATAGTTATGGTTGTTGTTTGATTTAATTTATTTTTTTTATGAAAAGTATATGTATTATTCCCTCTCATACTATCACTTTTTCTCTCATTATACCCCCCTAACGATCCCAATTTCAGTTTTTTCACACTTTGTTCTATAAAATAAATTAAACACTATATATGATAGTGGTAAAGATGACACAAAAATAGGTAGCAGCTGATATATTTTGGTATTGATTTCATAGTCAGTTATTTAATGAATTCTTGAAAAGTACATGTGTTCTTACTCCCTGTCATGCTACCACTTTTTTTCTCATTACAATCCCTCCAGATATCCCATGAACCTTATTTCACCCCCTGCTCATTTCGAAATTATTAAATAATTTATTATGGATTGAATTGCATGGGTCTTATGTCAATTGTTGAGCCAAACTTTGTTTCATATAAACATAATGTCATGTATGGTATATTAAGGGCTAGTTTCTAATGAATTGATGCATACAGGATGAGTTTCTTCAGCAAAGGTAGTCATGGCAGAAACAATAGGGAAGGAGGTAACTAGAATAGAGGGGCTAGAAGGACCAAATTTGCAATTCATTTTGATGTCGATCCTCGGGAGTTGAACCAGTTTTTTCAAGATGGGTTCTTCAATTAGATTCGGAAAGGGATAGTTCATCCTATACCAAAGAGGCCTCCCTTCCAGCCTCAAAATATCCATGGTATTCCTATGCCTCCTCATGTATCCATGCAACCAGAAGTTCCCGAAAATGATGGATGGGAGGATATTGTTCGTCCGACAGTCTCCCACCATCATGGCCAGCCCAACTTGTCATTGCCTCCTCCTTTGCCACCTGCAAATATTAGTGCTCAAATTTCCCTTGTACATTCACCTGTTCAGTCCTCTCATTCTAGAAAATGGCTCAAAACTGATGTTCCTCATGTACAAGACAAAGGTAAAGTTGTTGCTTCCCCCTATCTCCTTCAAATGACTCATCAAAATCAGTGTCCTCCCTTATGCACCTAAGGGATGATTGTTCCCATGTTATTAGTGAGATCAAGCCTCAAGGTTCGAATCAACCTAAGGCTAATTATGGAAAGTCCAAAGGGGACAACAGTGACAAAATAAGGATGGCCTCTCAAAGTGGAAAATAAGGATTTTAATTTATCTGCTTATGGTCGATTTTTTGAACACAATGGATTGCATAAATTTTTGGACATAAAGCTATTTTTTGAGATAATTTGATTATTACATGTTTTGGATATGATTTGAATTATTTTTTATATTTAATATTCAAATTTTGGAAATATTTATGGGAGCTACAAAGAGGCATGTGTTTAAATGGTTATCTAATTGTATTATTTTTGTAAAGAATAAAAAAGGGAGTCACAAGGGGTCCCACCTACTTAGTTATTATTAAATAAAGACCCTTAACTATTATTATTATTATTACTTCCCCTAAACTAAAATTAGTTAACTTTAATTAACTTAACTAAAGGAAGAAGTTGAACTACTTCAACTGATTTGGAATGCATAAAATCAAAATGAGAAGGAAGAACCAGAGGGGAATAGAAGGAGAAAGAAATACTAAGGTTTG
>SNQJ01S0106646.1:29838-41710 GCA_010110895.2 Picea sitchensis | reverse complement strand
AGACCTTACCCTTTACTGCCACATCGTTCCCATCGAACAATCTTTCTAGTGGGATCAGTCCTCTCGAAATGTGATTGCTCGGTAGCTGAATGATCCGATGATCAGCAATTCTATTCACAAATTCCCCAGGGTGATGGTCATCTTCCTCTTCAGGATTCTCATCTATGTGCATTGTGGAAAAGTCATCGATGGACTGGAGAAATTTATCAATTTCTTGATCATCTTCAAACACCTTCGAGTGTTTGACATTGTCTGGTATAGAAGGTCTATATTTTATTTCAGTGTCGGACCCGGCAGTGGGCGATGTGGGAACTTCGAGCACGCTAGCTGTGAAGGCTAAACAATTGGCTGAGGCATTTTCCTCCCTTGGAATGTAGGAAATGTTAAAAGCCAGGAAGGAATCATCGACCAGATCCCATACCTCGTTTCTGTAATTCCTGAGCCGGGGATGCTTAGTCTGATAGACATTTTTAACCTGCTGGACAATCAGTTATGCATCCCCAAACACAACCAACTCTTTAATTCCCATTTCTTTTGTAGCTCTTAATCCCAGAACCAGAGCTTCATACTCTGCCACATTATTGGTGACCTCGAATTCTAGCATGTATGACAGAGAGATGGTCTCATGAAAAGGTGATATAAATATCACTCTGACACCTGCACCCATACTGGAGGAAGCTCCATCAAAGAACATCTTCCAAATAGAGGAAGTTGGAGGGGAGGTCTCCTGATTGAGGATGGGTTGTTTCCTGATCTGCAAGGAAGCTTCAGGGGTGTGGGTGAGCTGTAGTAAACTAGAGCCTAAATCAGTGTCCAAGGCATAGATGGGATGATTGGTAGGGTTGGCCTCGTCACTGACAATGTAGGCTAGCTGGGCTTCTCTGTACAGTCTCCTATGTTCCCCTCCAAAGACTGGAATGGTTGCGTATGTGAGGTCCATCTGCAAGGTTCCCCCCAGTCTCTTTATCCAGGATCTTGACAACAACATGCCAAACTTAGGGGGGGCATCGGCTACCACAATATCCATGACCATACTCTTCATGGGTAGCTGAAACAGAGAGACTACTAGGTCCTTAATCACTCCCAAACACTGGACCCTCCTGGAGTTGAAAGAATAGAGGTCATGATAGGCTCGGGTGACTTCTAGTCCTAATTCTTCCATGACGTCTTTGGGCATGAGGTTGTGGGAGGCCCCTGAGTCCATAAGGAAATTATGCAATACCTTGTCATGTATGTTCAGGGAGGTGTAGAAGGGAGGGGATGAATCATCTCTGTCTTCTACCATGGGACCTAGGACAACTGCAGGCCTTTTATCTTGGAGGTTTATGGAGTCTGTGAGAAGATATGAGGCTTCAAATTTTAGCAGCTCAGAGAAGCGTTTTTTGAATTCCCCATGTCTGATTAACTCAGTAAGTGGCACAGGAATTCTGATTTTTTGAATCTCATGTTCGAAATTGAAAGAATACATAGGCTTTGCGATTTCTCTAATTTCAGGAACATGATTATGGATAATGGGAGAGAAAGGTTGAGCCTTCTTACCTCTGTCTTCCACTTCATTAGCAAGTTTCTCTATTCTAGTGGATGGCTCAGGAACATCAGGTGTTGCTTCTCTTTTGTCAGACCTCAGGTTGTATCTGCCTCGACCGCCACCAGCTTTGTCTCCCTTGCTTAATTCATTCAGCTGACTATCCATGAGAGAATCTTCATATGCTGATCGGGTCAGATGAGGGAAAGGGGGAGTGACTTCTACACTATGGATTTTAGGTTCAAACTCATCTGTTTCCCCTTCTTCTTCATCAGCCATAAAATTGTTCTGGAAGGGAGCCTGAATTCTTTGGTTGTCTCTGTCTCTTTCCTTCTCTCTGTGCATAGTTGAAGGAGGAAAATTATTTGGCCTTCTGAAACCTCCTTTATTTTCAATGTTCTGAGGGCCCTTGTACATTTGCTTCCTTTCCACCTTCAATCTCTCCACTTCCTCTTTAAGGAAGTTCATTACTTGAGTCAGCTCATTTACTTGAGGGTGAGTCAATGATGGGTCGGAAGTTGAGGCTTCCGACTTTTCCTTTCTTCTGTCTGTGTCAGCTTGGTTTCTCAATCTGTCAGTTGCCAATATGTTGGATTCCACTTCTATAGCCGCATCTTGCATTTGAGCTAAAGAGGTGTCTCTTCTTTCTCTTAACACGAGACATAAATCAGGGTCAAATGCACTAGCATACGAAATTTGAGCAGAGGTTTCTGAAGGCTTTATCTCTGCAGGAATCTTGTTATACATCTTATTGAATATTTTGGAGAAGTCTGAGATAGACTCTCCTTCCATATTCTTCAGAGACCCAAACTCCGTCATGTAATACATATAATACTTCCTATCCCCCCACTGCCTCAGGAAAACATTATCCAGGGCTTCAATTCCAGCAATAGATCTAGGGGCCAGTCCCCTAAACCACTTTCTAACCTCACCATCCAAACTCTGGACAAAGACTCTCTTCCAGACATCTTCATTCTCAATATTCAAGTTGTCTGCATAGTTGTAAAAGGAAGCTAGGTTCTCTTCAGCAGTTACATCTCCCTCACCGCTGAACTTGGGCATGTATTTCAAATAGTCTCCAGCAAGGAGAGGGTTCAGAGGTTGGGGTAGAATCAAAGGAGCATATCTGGCAGCAACTATGGCATCCATTCTGTTCATAGGGGGATTAGCACCAACCATAGGGATATTAGGTAGAGGATAAATCGGAGGAGAAGGAGTATGCACGGGAGATGTCGGAATAGAGACTCTGGGAGGAGACAATGGAGGAAACAGAGAAAAAGCCAAGGGACCTGAGTGTGCATACGCTTCTCTCTACGCAGTAGTAATAACAAAAGGAGGGGTGGTGAAACCTTCAGATGATAGAGGTCTGTGATGAGGCACGACCTCTAGGGAAGGGGGAGTGACAAGGATCTCTCTTTCTGGTACCAGACCAGGAGGAGAAAACTCAGCAGGAACACTCCCAAAATTCAGAAAATGGGAAACCTCAGAGGAAGGATGACTAAGAAGCTGAGAATAAGAAAATGGAGTTCTCACAGAAGGGGACGGTGTATTACCTGTTTCATCGATGGAAACTTATTTTTCATATCTCTTTCCCTTCCTGTGCACTGCTTCCGCGTCAGCTTCTGGTGTAGATAAAGGCAAGTGTGGGTTAGACCTCGTGTGTCTACCTCTCGAAGCCACAGTTGATAGAGAAGGTTCTTCCCAGTGGAGCCATCACAGTGTAGTCGCCAAGTGCACAGTAGCAATATTCAAGTCCTGATATCTGATGCACCTTCAGAATCAGTTGATCTTTGTCATTCAATCCCGGGGAAAATGTTCAACTTTGTCCCCGGAAACGGCGCCAGAAATGTTGGAGCCAGAGGTCACTCCTGGATTGCTTGCAGGAGAAGAGCTTGACGCCCATCAGTTTAATGTCACGATTTGTTTGAAAGGGGTGATCAAATGGAAGCAAACTCGGAATCGTCGTCTCAACTCAGAAACTGGGTCAGGCATGCACGAACGAGTGAGGTCTTGATAAACTTCAAACAGTGAGTTTTAGTAAAGGTGAGTACACGGAAGACTTCATGAGAGGGGTGCAAGGGTCTGCTATAGGCATCAGGCTTCTAACAGACGATGAAAGCAGGCATCTGAAAACAAGATCTTCTCATTTCCAAATACAAGAAACCAGAGAAACAACAATGCAATAATAAATCATTTACCATAACATCACTGTATTAATTCAAGTGAATCATTCGGTCATGAACTCTCCAGCATAAGATGAAAACATAGATGAAAAAGGGAAACTGTTTGTTATAAACCAAGAAGTCTCAAACACAGATACATAACCAGGAATCCAGAATGGTCATGAAAACTTTACAGTCGGGAGCTTAGCTCTACCATCGATGGATACAAAAATGGTGAAAATGCCTTCATATACTCAAAACAACAACAACAGCGAAATCAAGACACCGCATTGAAATCTTTGCGTCTGCATGGCTTCTGACAGTCAACATCTGAAAGATTGTGCAACTTATGTCGGACGCAATCTTAATTCTTTGATAGTTCCAACGGCGAATCGACATGCCTTAAATTCATGGCCATGCTTTCCCATTAAGGCAGAGGCGATGTCTAACCACCACCAACCGCTTCAATAACTACAACATCAGGATTGAGGATGGCCCGCCCAACTCGGCACCTTCTGGACGTGGAGGACCTCCCATGCAGCCACCTGGAATAACTGACCGGCTCAAAGGATATGCGGGGAGAATAGCGTGGAAGGTGGGAAACGGGAATGAAGTGATGGGGCCATGACGGCGGGGAGAGAGAGGGATTGCAAGGGGGACACATGGAAAAATGCGATAAGCGAAGGAGGTGGAAGAATAGGTGTGATGGATACCTTTTAGGAGGAGGCTGATGTGGAGGGAAGGAGACACGTGGCAGATGGTGTGTGGATGATAAGAAGGGAAGAAGGCCACGCAGACCATATAGGAGAGATAGATGGATGACACATGGCGGCAGGAGAACGGTGGTTGGAAGGTGATATGACGGGAGAAGGGCCCACACATGCTTAAACACAGAGCAACTGCAGATGATGTAGGTTGCGCGAGCGCCGTCGATTCGGGTGTTAAGATATCAGTCGTTGGAGAGTTGCGAGTCTGATTCCAGACTCCCCCCCTCTGCTTAAAGGTAGAAAGGCAAGGGGGGTCCGAAATTGCCTTCATCGTCGTTGATCCGGGCGCGCTGATCTGGGTTGTCGAAGAGGTGTGTCCCGAATTCCGGACCCCCCCCCGCTTAAAGGTAGAAAGGTGGGGGGGGTCCGGAATCGCACCTGCGTCGTTGATCCGGGTGCCACGATCCTAGCCGTCCAAACTTGTTTTTTGATTAATCATGGGTGCATTAGCACCCAAACTTAGGACAAGTGGGTTTTTGACCCGCTCTTCTGCATTCCAACCCCCTTACAAGAAATATCTCTAACACCTTGCTAGACCGAGCTGTGGAGCTAGTGGAGGAATTGAGAAAGACCTTATGCACCTTCCATAATTGATCCCGAGGTATAGTGTATAGTTTCTGATGCCTGTAGGCGTGGTTGATGTGTTCCAGGTCCACCCTAGCTAATCCTTTCTCTTCTAGTTCCATGTCAGCGTCACTGTCCTCTATCTCCAGGAAATCTTGTTGATCCCCTGCCGTGTCTAGGGGGGGATGATCAGATTCCTTCCCCTATGGTGGTCGTTCTTCCCCTTGGCCCCCAGATTGGGGAGGATTATCTGCGTGGAGTTCATTGGGATTTACGAGGGTTGAGAGGTTCTCTAGTTGATCTTGCAATATTGCAAATTTATTACTAGTGGAGGGATCTTTACTTACTTGGCCTTGCTACTTTCATCCTGCTTGTCTTCTTTTCCCCACTGGTTGAGAGAAGCCATCCTTGTCTTTTCCGCCTTCTGGGTTCCCTTCTTTGTGAGCGGCATTGAGGGGAAATTCTCTGAACAGATGGCCATGTTCATGTCATTTCCTACACCTGAAAGGAATGCGTTCATAGTCAATGGTCTGGGTCCAATCTTCGTCCTGGTATTCAAGAATTATTGTTCTTGGTAGCGGTTTAGATATGTTCATGTATACGTAGATGCGCGCATAAGAGGTGTATCGCCTCTGTTTGGTAGTTTCTAAATAGTTAACATATATTCCAATGGCATTGCCTATACCAGCCAAGACCTCTTCCAGCCAGAATTCCTAGGGGAGAGAGTACAGTCTGATCCATACTGGTGCATGGGAAAAATCTTCCTTTTCAGGGCTAAACTTCTTAGTCCAAAATCTTAAGAAGAGTCATGTTGAGTTATATAAATAAGGCCCTCCATCAAAGATGCAATTGCGGTCCTCGAGGTTGTGCAATATGATTGTGAAGAAGCCCTTGGAGCCCAGTTGTAATTCATAGTGTCCTTTTGGCTTCCACTAGTATTGTCTCCATTTGATTAGATCCCACTCTTATGGCCATAGCCCTAGGAATTTCCCTACTAGGGCGTGGTCTCTCATATATTGCTTTTGCTCTTCTATGTGCAGTGAATTGATAATGTACTTCAGGGCTTGTGGCGCTTGTGGAATGCATTTTTCGGGTAGCTAAGGATTCGACGTTGTAGCGGGTACGGCTGCATTCTATGGATCAATATCCATCTCCCGATCCTTGAAAGTTCCTTCCGTCAGGAGTGTTTCCCACAGATCTGGTGGAGGCTCAAAGGTTGGTCGTTTGAACCCTTCTCCAGAACTTCCATTCGCTGTGGCCTGGTTATAGGAGGCGCCATTCGACCCTCCTTCCTTCAGAGTCATGAGCCCCCAGCGGGGCTAGAAATGAGGCAATGCGGCTGAAACACTAAAAACCTAGTCCGGGTTGCAGAGCATGCATCTCATGTTTTTGTCCTAAACCTTTGAATAACAAAATATTGATGATAATGCTACATTGATATAACACTTGCATTAAATTTCTCTATTACTGATTCACCACCACCCCCCCCTCTTAGTAATCCAACAATTGGTATCAAAGCAGGTTCCTTCATAAATCAGTTTAACCACTGAAAGGTAGATCATGGAGAGAAACAACATGTATAAAAATGGAATACCACATTTTGATGGAAAAAAGTATGCATTTTGGAGAAGAAGGTTGAAAACATACATACAAGCACATGGATTTGAAATTTGACAATTAGTTGTAGATGGATACAAAGAACCAACAATTTCGCCGACAAATGAAAGAGCAATAAAACTCAGGAAAAATAATTCCAAAGCCACAAGTGCACTTTTGAATGGTCTTTGTGAATTAGTATACACCAAAGTTGTACATTGTAAATCCGCTAAATATATTTGGGACAAGATTCAAAATATTTATGAAGGAGATTCAAAATTCAAAGAAGAAAAGATTCAAACTTACAGAGTTCAGTTCGAACANTGAAACACTAAAAACCTAGTCCGGGTTGCAGAGCATGCATCTCATGTTTTTGTCCTAAACCTTTGAATAACAAAATATTGATGATAATGCTACATTGATATAACACTTGCATTAAATTTCTCTATTACTGATTCACCACCACCCCCCCCTCTTAGTAATCCAACAATTGGTATCAGAGCAGGTTCCTTCATAAATCAGTTTAACCACTGAAAGGTAGATCATGGAGAGAAACAACATGTATAAAAATGGAATACCACATTTTGATGGAAAAAAGTATGCATTTTGGAGAATAAGGTTGAAAACATACATACAAGCACATGGATTTGAAATTTGACAATTAGTTGTAGATGGATACAAAGAACCAACAATTTCGCCGACAAATGAAAGAGCAATAAAACTCGGGCAAAATAATTCCAAAGCCACAAGTGCACTTTTGAATGGTCTTTGTGAATTAGTATACACCAAAGTTGTACATTGTAAATCCGCTAAATATATTTGGGACAAGATTCAAAATATTTATGAAGGAGATTCAAAATTCAAAGAAGAAAAGATTCAAACTTACAGAGTTCAGTTCGAACAACTAAAGATGAAGGAAGATGAGAATATTGCAGCTTACTTCTTATGAGTCGATGAAACAGTAAATGCAATCATAGGATTGGGAGAAGAAATTAAAGAATCTATAATTTTTCAAAAGGTACTAAGCTCTATTCCTATGAGATTTGATCCTAAGATATCAACACTAGAAGAAAGAGCATATCTAGACTCAATAAGCATGGACAAAATACATGGAATCTTCACAGCATATGAAATGAGAACTAAACAAGAAAATCCAGATATAAAAGAAGCAACTTTCAAAGCATCCAAAAGGTCAAAGAAAAAGGGAAAACAAAAGGAAAAAGAACATAGCAACAACAATGACATCTCAGAAGATGATGAATAAATGACCAACTTTGTCAGAAGATTAACCAAGGGAACCAATGATATATATAAAGGTAAGTTTCCATTGATTTGTTCTAATTGTGATGGTATTGGTCATTTTGCTAAAAAAGTCTCCTCATAAGAAAAATAAGAGGAATGATGAAGATTACTCAAATAGCAAACAAACATATAAAGGAAAAAGAGCCACAAAGAAAGATTTCAAGAAAAGCTTATGCACCAAAGAGGACATATCCTCATCGGATGAAGATGAAGTCAGTGACAGTGAGACATAAAGAGTTCTATTCATGGAAGCAGAAGACTTTGATAAAGAAGACATCGAAGAAGAATATGAAGAGGCAGAAGTTGACTACCGAGAAGAATTGGTTTGTGCCATAGAAGTTATAAGAAGAGAAAAGAAGAAAAACAAGAAGCTACAAGAAGAAATAGACAAGAAATAAGACACTTAGGAACTAGAACAAAGGATCACAAATTTGAAGGATCAAAGAGAAGAAGATAAAATAATTGAAGAAGCACTCAAAGAACAACTAGAAGAAAGAGACATGATCATTGGAAATTTGGAAGTAGAGATTGTCACATTAAGAAATGATCTTCAAAAGAAAATTATACAGAACAACTCAAAATTTTTGGATGACACTATCAACAGTCAAAAGCCTCATCATGACAAGTCCGAACTTGGATACAATCAGACAGAAAATGGATCAAGCTCCAAAACAATAGAACAAGACACATATCCAAAAATCTATGCAGAAACAATCAAAGGGGATAGGAAGACCTACAAGGAAGATTACAGGGACACTCCTCCACCAAGAAGATTCAGATTTCAGAATAAATGACCAACAGAAACAGATAGGCATCAGGAAGAAGAAGGATTCATAAGAGTAAGTCCTTTCATAATATCTTTAATTCCTAGGTATCAAACTATATTTTTTTGTTTATGTTATGCATGCAATAATTTTGTACATAAAGCTATGAATTCCAGAGCCAACAACAGGAACATAAAAAACTTTCAAAGTCATACACAAAAGGGTTATCCAAGAAGGCCTAGTGAAACATAGGGAAGAAGTAACAAAAGTTTTGAATCATTGAGCATTGAAGTGGAATGCTACAAGTGTAACAACTTTGGACACATGGCCAAAGATTGGAAAATAACAGTCTCTCCTAGAGAACCACAAAAAAACAACAACAGTCACAAACAGGAACCTCACAAGAGGACATGGATAAGAAAGAAGAATCAATATAGAAATGAAGAATGCACACTTGCTCTACAAGCTAGGCAAAAGAAACGTCGTTGGTATGTTGACAGTGACTATTCAAAGAACATGACAGGTGATAAAGACATGTTTCTTACTTTAAGAAATAAAAGAGTGTTGATACTGAGAGGGGGGTGAATCAGTATCAAGTACAATTTAAAATCTTTTTCAACTTATACTTAAACCATTAAATTATATCCAGTGATCAATGAACAATAGTATAAGAGTTACACCAATACACCACAATACACCATGCACAATATATGAGAAATAATCAATAGTTATTGTTCAAGGGAAGTAATGACTTCCAAAGGTAGATATATCTTCCAAATGTAAAGGCAGGGATACAAATCCAAGAGGAATATACAATCCTCTAATATCAAGAGAGATTTGAACTCTCGATCCTTTCCCCTTCCTTTCACTCAAGAATATACGAGAGATAATAAAACTTCACATTAAATCATCACCATCAACCAACCATCACATAGAACCTGATAATGATTCCTGAGACTTCTTCAATTTCTACAATTATTCAATTCTTGGAATACTCTGATCCTGTAGCTAATATTATTCAATTTATTCTCTGAAACTTCTCTAATTTTCATTCCTTGAATCCTCCCAAAAAGAAGTTATAGAGAGAATGGTAGACCTTGTTCAATTCTAGTTTATTCAAGAGACCAACCTTGTATAGAATTCCCCATGCTCAATATTTAACATCAAATTCTGAAACTCACACACACGAAACTATAGTCCATACTCTTTCCAAATCAATTTTTCCCACATCATTTGGATTCGCGATGAAGATGTTATGATTTTTTTACCCAGAACACCTATTTATTGACTAGCTTCACGACTGGTCACAAACCCTAGCTTCCATAGAGTGTATCTCCATAATTATAGTGAATCAAGAGGTAAATTGTTTACCACAGATACCTTGATATGTATTCTCAATACCATAGAAATTTCACGATCTGAATCATTCTAGAAAAAATGTTATAGAAAAAATGGTAAGATGACTGAAAATAACATACCTTACAACACATCACCAAAAGACTTCATCCTCCCTTGAAATCCAGCCTTATTTACTTCTGATTTCTTTTGAAATTTGACTTGTGTATCAAATGAATGTATAATGATATTTATTTATACCATTTATGTCACTTCCTTTTAACATTAGGGACGACCGGACAATTTCTTATTTTGTAATTCTTTTCTTTAATTATCTTTAGGGCCTACATGTACTTCCTTCTTCAATTCACTTTGTCATCTTCAAAAATTCATTTCTCCTCAACCATGAGGATCCATTTCACATGCTACATACCACTGGAAACAACATGATGTATACTATCCATACATGGGTCTTGTATCTACATGTGCATTTTCCTTCATGTCCAAATACCTTCATCAATCTTGCGGTACAAAACCCATGTCTAGGGTTGACATCAATGACAACAACCAATCTTCCAACAATCTCCCCCTTTGTCATTGGTGGAAACACTCATGCTCCCTATATCATCATGATCCCAATTTCTCTCCCCCTTTGACATCAATGGAAAAGGGTAGGGCTTCTCCCCCTGAGTTTAATGGCAAAAGGTAACTCTCTTATTTGGGGCTACTCCCCCTAAACATGTGGCACTCAATAATGCTTCATCCTTATTTTTTGTCTTTGGGACATTTTCTTCCTTGGAATCCTNTCTTCTTTGGGGCTACTCCCCCTAAACATGTGGCACTCAATAATGCTTCATCCTTATTTTTGGTCTTTGGGACATTTTCTTCCTTGGAATCCTTTTCTGTGGCTTGTATCTTCTCTCTCTTCTTCATGTCTAGGATGTATATGTTGTTCGGTCTTCTTGTTGCAGTTGCAACCAATCTTCCTGAGTTATTTTCTCTGATTTTACATTTTCGGGAGTCAAACGTAAGAGTGTATCCTTGATCACACATTTTACTAACACTGAGTAGATTATGATTAAAGTCTTCAAACAATAGGACATTATTTGCTTTTACATTTTTTCTTCCAAGTTCTACTACACCTTCTCCAAGTATTTTGGCAGGCGATTCATCTCCAAATGCAACATTTCCACCCTTTCTCTTCTAGCTGATGAATTTGTCTTGATCCCCGGTCATGTGTGAAGGAAATCCACTGTCTATGTACCATTCATCTTCTTCTTTACATTCTTCAGTGGTCATTGCTATTCGACAATCTTTATTGTTTGGAATATATTTCCTTCTCCATACTGTGGTTGGCATAGGGACATCTTCATTCATATATCTGCAATCTCGTTCTTTGTGACCAAGATAATTACATTTGTAGCATGTAATATTTTTGTCCATCAATGGGGAAAATGAATTATAACTTTTGTTGACAAATCCATGATTAGTTCCATATCTTCTATTTACACCATTCATGTTTCTTGCGTATGTGTTCATTTTATTGATTCTGTAATTAATTGCCTTATGTCCAAAATTTTTGCAAGTATAACAATGACCAAGAAAGAGATTTTGATACCTTGGAGTAAGTGGGCTTCTTTGTGATGTAGTCCATCTGGGTTCATGATCTATTCTTCTGTAGTTTCCTTCATACTGATTGAAAATTCTTTGATTTCTGAAGGTAGGAGGTCTTCTTGGATATTCACCTCTTTTGTAATCATTCCTTCTTTCTGGTATCCTGGTCCACTTCTCATCAATTGTCTATGTAGCTCTTTCTTCAACCTTGTTGTTGGTATTTTCATCTTATTTGTATGAAGT
>SNQJ01S0106646.1:9059-29828 GCA_010110895.2 Picea sitchensis | reverse complement strand
ACTATATTATTAAATAAGGCCCACTATGGTAGTTAGATATAATAAATGGGTAGTTAGATATAATAAATGTAAGAGGACTTCTTAGAAGGTTCTACTTCTAGAATATTCCTCCTCTAGAATGTTCTTAGGTGATGGTAGCACTAAAGGGGTTCAAGCAATGTAATGGGACATGAAGATAAGTATTGTATTTGGAGAGGTAGATCATTAGGAGGAATCCCCCTCGAAGAGGCAAGTGAACATGAGAGGATCCCTTCCATAATAGGATCCATTGTATGGTGTTGTCCTACCTTAAGGGTTTGATAGTAATAACAATTATTTTTCATATTGTTCTTATATATCTATTGTGGTTCTTTTGTATTCAGTTATTTGGTACTTAACATTCAAAAATAATGATTTAGCTAAAATAATTGGAAAAGGCTCAGTCAAAATTGGAAACAAGAATACCAAGGAAGAAAATGTTCTACTAGTAGAAGATATGAAACATAATATTGTAAGTGTAAGTAAAATGTGTGACCAAGGTCATAAAATTACTTTCGATTCATAGAAGTGCGAGATAAGAAAATATAAGGAAAATTGATTGCAACAACTACAAGAACTTCAAGCAACATATATGTATTAAGTGAAATTGGAAATGAAAAGTGTTGTCTAGGAAAGGAAGATGAAGGATGGATATGGCATAGAAGAATGGGTCACATACACTTTGAAAACCTTGTTAAAGACAATAGAAAGGAATTCATTAGAGAAATTCCCTAGATCATGAAACCAACCAATACTTTATGCAAGCATTGTCAACAAGGAAAGCAAACAAAGACCAGGTTCAAATCAAAGGAATACTCAACCACAAAACCATTGGAAATTGTGCATATTGATCTAGTTGTACCAAATACAACAAAGGGTTTAAAAGGTGAGAAATACTTTATGTTATTAGTTGATGATTATACAAGAATGAATACAACTTTCTTTCTCAAGAATAAGTCAGAAGCTTTTGAAAACTTCAAGGTCTACAAGGAAATGGTTGAAAATGAAATGGATTCAAAAACAAAAATTTTGAGATATGATAATGGAGGAGAGTTCACTTCAAAGGAATTTATGGACTACTGCAACATACATGGAATAAAAAGGAAATTCTTCATTGCTAGGACACCTCAAAAGAATGGAGTTGTTGAAAGAAAGAATAGGACAATACATGAAATGGCTCAAACAATGCTAATGCATTCCAAATTGACAGATATGTTTTGGACACATTCAGTGCATACATTAGTTCACATTCAAAAAAGAGTAATACTCAAAAACATCACTGACAAAAATCCATACGAGCTATGGAAAGGAAGACCAACAAATGTGAAGCACTTCAGAGTATTTTTGGAAGAAAATGCTACATCAAAAGAGAAGATGGAAGAATGGGAAAGTTTGACTCTCATGTGGACAAAGGAGTACTTGTTGGTTACTCAAGTACAATAAAATCATACAAGTGATACAATTTGAGGTTGAAAAAAGTTGTGGAAAGCATGAATATAAAAATTGATAAAACAGGTGGACGAGAATTAAATGAAGAAAAAAATGAATCAATGGAACAACTTTACGAAGAAGAAGAAGAAGATGAAGAAGAATTATAAGGGGAATATGAAGAGGGTTAGACAGAAATAGAAGAGCAAGTTCAGCAAGTGCCTCAAAATACACCTAACAAATGAGTATAGAAGAACCATCCTTCGGATCAAATTATTGGAAACAAAGATGCAGGAGTTGAGACTAGAAGAAGAATCTATTCACTAGAACAAATGAACCTAACACTCCCATCTACGATTGAACCAAAAAAAATTTAAGAGGACAACAAGGATGAATTATGGAATAAGGCCATGGATGAAGAATTGGAACAATAGAGAAGAATGACACTTGGGAATTGGTTCCAAGACCAAAGAATAAGAATGTGAATGGCACAAAGTGGGTATTCATAAATAAACTGAATGAATATGGACAGGTTACAAGGAACAAATACATATTGATATGTAAATGGTACACACAGGTTGAAGGAATCAACTTTGAAGAGACATTTGCCCCAGTTTCCAGAATGGAAGAAATTTGATTACTTTTATCTTATGCATGCTCCAATAATATTAAAGTGTATCATATGGACATGAAATCATCTTTTTCTGAATGGGGAACTTGAAGAAGAAGTCTACATAGAACAACAAGAAGGATTTCCGTTGTCAGAGAACCCAGATTATGTGTGTAAATTGAAGAATTCCTTATATGGTCTAAAACAAGCTCCCAGAGCATGGTACTTCAAACTGGATAAATATCTACAACAGGAAGGGTTTAGAAAAGAAAGTACAGACAATAACCTCTACATCAAGGTAACTCAAGATAGTATTTTGAAGTTTATGTTGATGATATTATTTTTGGAAGTACTGATGACATGTTAAGACATAAATTCGCAAAGGATATGTAGAATGAATTTGAAGTGTCATTACTTGGAGAACTATATTTCTTTCTGTGTCTTCATATACATCAAAGCAACCAAGGAATTTTTATTTCTCAAACCAAGTATATCAAAGAAATGTTAAAGCGGTTCAGAATGGAAGATTGAAAACCAGTGATCACTCCTATGCAAACCAATTGCAAGTTGAGAAAATATGATGATTCAAAGTATATAGACTAGAGGAAATACAGGTCAATGATTAGTAGCTTACTATATATGACAACATCCAGACTATATGTAATATAGGAAGTTGGACAAGTGGCATGATTTCAAGCAACACCAAAGGAATCACATGTATTAGCAGTGAAGAGGATTTTCATATATCTCAAAGGAACATAAGAGTTTGGATTATGGTATCCAAAAGGAAAGGATCCATCACTTGTTGCCTACATAGATGCAGATTGGGTAGGTTGCATTGATGACTGACGAAGCACTAGTGGAGCAGTGTTCTACTTGGGTGAGTATTTAGTATCATGGCTAAGAAAGAAACAAGAATCAATATCCTTATATATAGCCAAAGCAAAGTATATTGCATCAGCAACATGTTGTACACAGGTTCTATAGATGAAACAAACATTGACAGATATCCATGTTCAGTATGATGAGCCCATTCCAATCTATTGTGATAATACGCATGCCATTAGTATCTCAAAGAACCCGATGATGCACTCCAAGATGAAGCACATTCAAATAAAGTATCAATTTCTATGGGAACAGGTTGCAGAGAAGAACATCAGATTTCAATATGTGGTCACAAAAGAACAAGTGGAAAACATCTTTACAAAACTGCCTCCAAGGGAATCCTTTTAGTATCTTCTCCAGAGACTCGAAGTAATTTCTACTCCAAAATTAATGCTATTGAATGCTTATCTTATATGTCTTAGATTTACACGAGGAATCACCATAAAGAGGAAAGTTTAGGTTGGGAGATCAGTTTCAGGAAGATTTCAATCAAGGGGAGCATCCCCGGATGGAAATATACATTTTCGATTGATGACAAAGGGGGGGAGATTTATCAGATTCAAAGGTAAATGCTTGGAGAAAGAGCACATAGTCATGGTTCTAAGGGGATAGATGGTCACATGGGAAGCATGAGTGATATGACTTCAGTATTGCATTAAAGTGTTTCCATCAATGCGAAAGGGGGAGATTGTTTATTATTTGGGTTGGTTGTCATTGATGTCACCCCTTGAAGAAATTACGGTAGCACAAAGGTTTGGGTAATGGACCCAAGTTTGTTTGATGTATAATGGTATGAGTTTTAATATATTTTAAGTTAAGACTATTCTAGATGGATAGTAAATTTCATTCCATTTCCGGTGGTATGTGGAACGTTACATAACTCCTCACGGTTAGATATTTATGGCCATGTGAAATTGGAGAACCCTCATAAGTCATCTAGAAGCCCCAAAAGGTCAAAGTAGTCAAAGTGGTTTAAGATTTGTTAGAAGGTAAATAATAAAGTGAAGTGATGAGTGTACTATAAGTCAAAGTGAATACAAAATAAATTATTTAAATAATAAAGTTCATGGAGAAATTACTAAGTCGACAAGTGGTTAGAAGTGGGTTAACCCTAAACTAAGGAAAGTGGGTTAAGATGGTTAAAAGGTAACCCCTTGAGGAAGCTACATGAAAGTATAAATACGAGTCAAGGCTCTCTAATTTTAATCACACTTGAGCATATTGAATATCTATAAGTGACCGAGGTAATGAAAGGATATCTAATCCGAATTTCAGAGGTAAGGTGAAGTAAAGAAGGACAAAATTCAAGGGAGGATAAATTCTTTTCATGATGCTTTCTAAGGTATGTTATTTACAGGTCATATCATCATTTTCACAATAAATTGTTTTCTAGAATTATTAAGACTATGAAATTAGGAGTCCATTGAGGAAACATATCCAAGTAGTTGTGATAAAAATTTCATCTTGTGGGTCATTGTATTTTTGGAGTTACACATCGTGGAAAATAGAGATTGTGGCTAGTCCTGAAACTAGTCTAAAACAAGTTTTTTGGGTACAAATGTCATAAATTCTTCATAACATATCCAAATTCAATAACACAAAATGTATTGGTTAGCATACATTCTTTAGTATTATGTGTACAGTTTTCAGATCCATAAAACAAATATTCTGGGCGGGGCACGCTCTACAAGTTCATTGTCTAGAATAAGCCAGAATTCAACAAGGTATGCCATTTTTTCTATAACTCCTTTTTTGAGAGGTTCCAAGTCATGGAATATCAAGGAATTTCATAAAAGACGTTAAATAAAATTGTGTACCATTTTCATATCTTTATTCATTACAAGTACATAATTATGATTATTTCAAGTTAGGGTTTTTGACTAATCCAAAATTAGTCATGTGAGACTAAAGTAAAGTTTGATGAAAATGATAGCCTATTGTTGTTAAAGTTAAGGAAGGTTTGTAGGTATGTGATCATATACTCCAGGTATTTTACAGAGTTACAAATCATATTTGGATGATGAAATTGATGAGCATTTTTGGTTGAGGTACATGTTGGGTACATGGTTGAGACAAGTAGTTGATGAGTTGGCACATACATGAGGTTGTTTGGTACATGTTGGTGCATGGTTGATGCACTTGTTTATGGTACAGGTTGATTACAGTTTGTTTGGTACAGGTTGGTGCATGGTTGATGCACTTGTTTATGGTGTAGGTTGATTACAGGTTGTTTGATACAGGTTGGTGCATGGTTGATGCACTTGTTTATGGTACAGGTTGAATACAGGTTGATTGGTATAGGTTTTCAACAATATATCTCATAGTGATAGTGTGATAGTGGTTCCATCATTCTACTTTTATTTCAGGGCGATTTGACGGGGCAAGGACAGGTGGTTGTAGCCACCTTCTGGTTGTAGCCAAAGAACATAGGGGGTTGTATCCTCCTTCTAGTTGTAGCCAAAGAATTGGGGAGTTGGAGCTTCCCTCAAGTTGTAGCCTGAGAAACTAGGGGGTTGGAGCCTCCTTCCATTTGTAGCTAGAAAACAAAGGAATTTGGTGCTTCCAATGAATGTAATTCTTAAAGAAATATAAGAAAAAACATTTTGTGGTTTTCTCCCGCTTTGGTTTTCCACGTAAAAATATTGGTGTATTGTTTATGTGTATGATTGCTCATTTGTTCATTGTTTATTTACTCTGTAATTATTGGATGATAATTCTACATTGATATAACACTTACATTATATGGTTAAAAAGGATTAAATTTATCTATTATTGATTCACCCCCCTTCTCAGTAATCCAACACAAGGTTGATAAGACCAATTTGAAGGAGTTGATTAAATTCCTCGGAATCAACATAAAAGTGAACAAAGAATATAAGTCTCTTTTTTATGCCCCTAGGCCATCCATTTTGATTCCCTCTATTCCAATTTCCTCTATTTCCTATGTTATATATGTTGCTGCCCCAATTGAAAATTTTCATCTATTAACTTGAAGACTAGGTCAGAGTAGGAATATAATAACAACTAAAACACTAAATACATTTTTAAATATAACATAATTTTATAAATGGCTCTGACTCAATAAACAATCAAGCATGCAATCAACCAAGGATAAGAGAGAAGACTAACCTAAAATCAAACTTTTCCTCCTTGCCTTGAGACAATTTCCAGATTTCACAACTCATGCAACTGATATTTACTCAAGAGCATGGGATTTATAATGTCATTGGGAAATAAAAGGTTTTGTAATTTATGGAAAATGAAAACAAATGATAAGAAAGGATGGTACACGTTCCTAGTAAAACATATCATTTATAAACCTTCAACCAGTATCTCAATTCATGTCCAATGCATTTCAATAATCTTACCATTCATGCCATGTCAAGTATCATCTACATTGACTGCTTGTATATCCATTATCCATGCTTAAAACATAATTTTTTGAATTTTCTATGTATTAGGGGGGAAAGAATCATGAACTTAAAATGAAACATGATTTTGGGAATTCAAGAGAAATTTATGTAAGGTGAAAAAATGAATGGATTGGACCTAAAAAATCAAGAAATCTACCTTTTCCAGCACTTATGACCCCTTTTCAATGCCCAATATATTTTGTCATCGTAGATTTGTTCTAGGATATTTAGTAAAATTCTGCAATCAAAGAACACTCATTCAATAATATATCATTGTCAATTATTCCCTTAAACATAATTTCAACAGTCAAAATTGTATAATTCTTATCGAATTGTCCATGCCAAACTGCTAGCAACATTATTCTTTAATAGAAAGTCACTTATATTTATACAACAGGGGGAAAAAGAGATGAGAATTAAATGATATATGGTTTTAGGACTTAAGGAATGACATATAGAAAATTAAAACATGAGGGATCTGGTTCTGTATAAGAAATAAAATCTCTTTAATTACTTTATGACTTAGTGATATTTAAATCTATATTTAAAATCAACATGCCCAGAAACCAATAACCAAACTGTTTCAAAGTTTCAATCACTTATTCCAAACAAATTATGTATCAATCAAAGTGATAAAAAAAAATTCCCTTGTTACTTTCCTTATTATGACTTTTAATTTTTGCATAATATTTCAAAACCAATTCATCAAAATTTCCAAGAAAATGACCCAAAAAAACATAATAATCACCAAGATTTGAAACTGGGAAACAACATCATCCATACAACTTAGCAACATATAACCATCGAAAATCGTATATCCATGGTCTCGAGTATCTAGGGAACATTATACTAATAATAACATTGGCCATAATAAGAATTCAACTTCATACTCGACCTTTTATGTACAAGACCAATAAGAAACTGGGCTGAACAAGTTCACATATATTAAGTTTTAACAAGCTTGAGTTGGTTTTGGAACAACATGTATAGGAATTTCAACATAGGGTTAGGAAACATAAAAACCATAACCATAACCAACATTCATATATTGGGTCGAACCAAATATAGAGTTTATCTTGAAAATAACACTCGCATTTTCTTGAAAATCCACTGCTGAAGTCATGCAAGGTTGAGCATGGGTACATCATGGTCTTTATTTTTTGAAGGATATGTGTTTGGAACCCATAAAACAAAACCAATAAATAGGACAACCCTAAACTTTTCCCACTTTCACTTAGCTATAATAAAATGAACAAGGGTTTCTTTTAGAATGCAACAGTACTATATGAGAGCTAATTGAAAATGAAATACACAAATCTCATAGAGTTGGAATGAGAGAATTTGAAATTTGAAACAAGGATTTTATACCAGAAGGATTTTAATAAATAGAAGGCCATGAAATAAAGATAGTTCTTTCAGAAGTTTTCCAACCAAATCAAGAAGAAGACAAGAGAAACCACACTCTATTAACCAGTCAAGAAAATCCATTCCAAAAAATATCACTGAAAAATAATATGTGTTTAATGGATACAAGCTAGAGTACCATACCTTTTCTTAGCACTTCAAATACATCCAAAAAACTAGTGCCATAGTTACCAAAAAACCATGTTCAAGCTTTGGAATAGGAGTGTCACTCTAGCATCTTCTAATAGATCAAAACCAAAATGAAATGCCAAAACCCTAGCACAAAGTTGGTATACCTCAATGATTGAATAACCACGTCATATGCATTGAATGCATGGAGGAATCACATTCTTCAATATTAATACCATATTTACTCTTTAATCCACCTCATATTCCAACTTCCACTATCGACAAATCACATATCATGAGGGTTTCCAAATGCACAATAAATCACATGCCATATCACCACGTCATTGCTACATTAACTACCATCCCAATTAACGGCCCAGGGTTTCACATAATGCATCGTTATTCCAACCTCAATTAAAACCACATTCACAACAAATAAATAATACAAACCATACATATTTCCAAACCCTAAGTGTTAAAGTATAGCTTCAAGGTAGTCGACAGTATGAACTCAACGTTCATATATTATACCATATGCAATGTGTGTAATGAACTTCAAAACTCAATGTTACAACATGGCACCTTTCTTTTATAAGATTGACACCTTCTCATATACATATGTTTGTAATATGAATGCAATGAAATTTGAATTTGTATCAAAAAATATTTTACATGGTGAGCCATATCATCCTACAATATATGCATAAAAATCTGCTTGCTATTCCTTTTTGAACTATATCATGTAATCAATCACCCAAACTTTGTGGCCTTTTTTTCTTAAAATGCTACATAATTTTTACATGAAATATGGCCAACCTTTTAGGACTTATGATTCCAGAACATAAGTTCCATTAAAATAATCACCATATAGTAACACTTATGAATATAAATGTATGCAAGATATGATACTTTTGAAGTTTCATGGGCATGACATTTCTTATCTTTGCAATCAAATCAAAAGTGGAGCTCATAATCAACTGAAAGAAGAGAACATTATCATTTTGAAACATGGATGAAATCATTTCAGTGGACTAGAAATTCTCTTATCCTGAGAATATTTGAAAATAAACATCCTTATTTCTTTATAGGGGGGGAACCTATAGTTATATACTTAATATCATAGATAATGTTATTTTTTAATCGTGCCTTGAAACTATTTGCATGTTGTAATATTGTTGATTCTTTTATGACTCAGTGACATGGTTCATGTTGTTGAAGTGAGTGGGATATAAGTTCCTCGTTTTATGAATTATATGGTATCAGAGAAGTTGCATCCTTGACCAAGACATAGATGCCAAAAATTTGAAGAGAACATTTTAGACCTTAGCATGGGTAAGCCAAGCAAATAAAATTTGGAATACCTAAGGGCCAATAATTCTCAGCTTCAAGAAGAGAATGAGAACTTGAAAGAGTGGGTTCAAATGTTCAACCAGAGGATGGTAGAGATGGAGAAGAACTTTGAGATCTCTACCAAACTTCTATCATTTCTCAAGAAGAAGTTTGAAGAATGAAAATACACCCTCACAATAGTCATGGTAGGTTGGGGTGAGCACAGAGTTCAACTTGAACACTTGGGATAAAACGTCATTCAGTTTGATGGATAGCAAGAGGATAGGCTCATTTAGATGATGTCACAACTACAACAAGAGATGGAAAATAAGGAGGAGGCCTTAGCAAGGATCCAAGTATTTTTCCAATAACACTGGGAGGAAATTCCACCTCACATTGCCACTATATAAGCCATTACCATGATCGATACCACCCTAGTAATATCACCTTCTGTAGAAAATTATTTAGAGTAGATCAATGAATTCAAAAATCATACCATAGGAACTAGTCCAAAGAACCTAAGGAAGATAGGATATGATGGACACAGGATAAGAAATAGAGTCCAATGAATACTAAGCCCTATTGTAGCTTCATAGAGGTCCAATCATGAAGACCTAAGATTTGATGGAATATTTGAAAATCCCATGACTAGAAACACCATGTTTGTGAAGACTATATATATGTTAGAGTTGGCTTTCTCATCAAAGGAGAGAGAAAAAATAGATGAAGGTGGCAACCCATTATAGCTTCAACATTATTTTGGCGAATTGAATAAGGGTAGTGATGACAAGAAATTGAAGACTCATCCTTCACTATCACTCAAAAGCAGAAGGAAACCAATAAACCAGGGAAAGAAGAAGAAGACCATGAGGTATTCATCAAACAAAAATTATATTTTTTTTCACTATTGAAAGAAGAGAGGTGATAGTTTTGTGATTTGTTGGCATATAGAGGCATGTTATTTATGTGGGAAGAAAGGCCATCAGGTGGCATTTTTCTAGGAGAATCAAGAAACATTCCACAAGCTAGATTGCTTTCAGAGGAGGAATGACAAGAAGACTGATCCAATCCAATAGTGAAATCAGAGGCACATGGAGAGGGGGAGTATGTCAAGCAGTCCTTGTAACAATAACATGGATTTTGTATACCACTACAAGTTGAGTGGACACTAGGAAGGAAAGTGTTGGTGACTTCACCAAGAGATTCATCCTAGAAACCACTCAACAAATATTGTAGTGTGGAAAGTGAATCCTAATAGGGATGGATAGTTGGTTTCATATTCAATTCAAGGAGAAGAATGTTTCCAAGCAGAGATAGTAGAACATGAGGTTTGCATCACCATTGAAGAGGAAAGTGGGTGGATTCCAACCACCAAGGAAACACCATTCCAATTAATACCTACAATATTCCAAAACAATTTTTCCTTATTGAATATGTCCTAGATATTGATGCATGAAGGTCAATGACATTGGAGGAAGGAGTTCCAGATAATTTCATGATGTTCTTGAAATCATGTGTAGGCACTAGAGAGTTGTTTGCATGTTGGGAATCAATTGAGCCTAGCAAGATAAGGTGGACCACATTTCCTTTTTAGGGATTGATATGTGATGGAATAGCTTGTTGGGGTTACACTAAACATAAACTAACATTTGAGTTGGATTCATTGGTATCCAATATGGACTATCTCCAAGACAAAGAGGGAGATGGGAATGGATGTTAAGTCAAGAGTTTAGATTTGGAGATTACTCAAAGCTAAGAGTCAGAGATAATATTTCTATAGTGTGGGGATAAGTGAGCTAGAACCAGATCCACAACCATAGCCAAGGACTAGAGAAATGATCCAAAGTTAGATACAAATTTAGAGCTATGTCCAGGAGCCAACATCAGAGCCAATATTCCATAGAATCATACATAAGTACATTGATCCAAATCAGTTTCCTTGATATTTTGGTGACCAAAAATCCTGTCAATGGGGAGGTGTGATTTGAAATGGATCCAAACTCATGAATGGGCATAAGATTCAGTACCTAAAATATTAAACTAACAATTTATGAAGGCTATGAAAAAATTGTAAATGTAAAGTGAAAGACAAAAAAGAGATAAAAAAAACAAAGAAATCAATGAAATGGGAAAATAAAAATAAGAGAGAAGAGTGAGGAATGGGAAACAAATGGTCAGGATGTTGGCATTACCATTACCTTGGATCTCCCTATTTCCTCTTATATTTTCACTCCTAAAGTGTCTTTTGGACAAAGGAGAGAAGGGGGAACATCATTGTACTAGATATTTATGAAATGAGAATATTGAGCCCCACTCAAAGTTGGTCTTCATGTTTGGGTTCCAAGGTAAACATTGTGTACATTGTGACTTGGTGTGATGTTTAAAATCCCTATGTTGTGATAGAGTTTGATGATTTTACCTATTTTAATGAGATACTCTAAGCACTATTAATGTATTAGCATGATGAATTTTATATTACATTTTTTAGCTCAGATTTAAGAAACATTTTCTTCCTTAGTTGGTATGGATTCCTAACAACCCTAGATTGTCCATTGTTCAATTCCTTTTGAAATTTGAGATCTATGGATATTAGAAGAGAGATGTTTCAATTTATTAGTTGAGTTTCCATTCTTGTAATTTCTCTTCCTTTGCCTAGATCGTTAGGTCATTATCTAGGAATTTTTGTATCTCTCCCTCGGACCATATGTGCTCCCTCTAGGAAAATCCATCCTTGTCAAAGTTGAATTGCATTTTCCTGGTTGTTTTTCCCTTTCTTTGGGTGAATTTCTTTATGCATAGGTGATTCTACATGTTGTTGGTTGATTAAATTCATTTCTGAGTGATTCCTTTTCTTCTAGTTGAATTCTTCCATGCTTGGGGATTTTTTAAACATTATCGGGAAAATTTATCACTTTACCTGGGCGTTTGAAGCTTCCCATGGGATGTACATCCCAGTGATTGTAGAGGTGAGGTAAATTTACCATTGAATGTATGTAATCGTATGGGTCATGCATACAAGTAGAAGGTTGTTTGGCATTGGACTCTTTATCTTGGTAATTACTGTCATTTGTGTTTGTGTTGGAATTTGTGTGGTACTTCAACATCCACACCATGTAATGGAAATATACATGTTACTATGATGATTTTTGTATGGATTGTGAAAATATCACAAATACATTTCACACCCATAAATAAGCACATGATTTCTTAGTGGCCATCTCAAGTTTATGAGTTTTTATCTTTATAACTACAAAKACTTTCAACTCAAGGATAAGCCATTTTCTTAATGTATCCTATTGATTTGTAAGTGGTTGGTGAGCACCTCCCAAAACCATGGAGTAGCATGGGTTTGTATTTGTAATAGTATTCTACATAGAGTTAKATTGGTGGCTTGTGTTCCATTTCAAAATTTTCATTTATGTTGAGTTTGAAGAGTTGGTTATAATTAATACTRGATATTTCCTAATTTGRCACCACTTTAATTGAAMTTTTGTGCCTTTCCACCTTCCTCCAAGCTTGAGATAAAGACAATGTTGATTCACACAAGGAACTATTGAAGGAATCCATTATTTCTCTTGATGTGGTTTTGCTATATGTTGCACTCTTTTAGTTGAGAACTGGGACACATCCATTTTCCATTACCTTATTTGTAGTCAAGAGATCTGAGAGGAAAACATCCATGTTGAGATTTTAAGCCCTATAAAAATTCCATGCTAAGTATAAAACCCCTTATTAAACCATATATAATGAATTATTACATTTCTAGTGTTATATTAGTAGGTCAGCTAGAACCCTTCATTGTACCCTTTCATTATAACTATACCCTTTATCTCCTATATATATAGAAAGGAGAACCAATATTAGGATCATATTATCTCATCTTGTACATTGAATATATTGTAAAATGAGGTTTCCCACTCAAATTGGATTATTATTCATTGAAAGCAGGCAACATAAAGGTAAAAGATTACTCAAACCCATTTATGAAAAATAAATGTTGTCCATACTACATGAATTTAATAAAGGTGTATGTATGTATTAGGAAGACATTTCAAAGTAAAAACAGATCATGATAGTTTGAAGTACTTCTTGGAGTAATGATTATATTTATAAGAAAAAGAAAAATGGGTTACAAAGATGCTAGGTTGTGACTTTGAAATTATCTACAAAAAAGGAAAACAAAATATTGTAGTAGATTCCCTTTCAAGGAAAGAAGAAGTAATAGAGGGCTCATTATGTGCTATTTCTATTCCACAATCTCATTAGGTGGAAAACCCAAGGATAGGAATGGAAACAAGATCAAGAGGTATGCAAGATAATTTAACAACTACAAGAGGAACCTAGCTCATTATATAATTTTGTATGGAAGAATGATTTGCTATGGTATCATCATCACCTATATTTATCTAAGAATTCCCAACTCAAACAAAAGGTCCTTCTGGAATTGCACACTTCTCCTATAGGAGGACATTCAAGATTCTTGAAAACTTACGACATGACCAAGAAGGATTTTTTCTAGGAAGGTCTTAAATTGATGTTAAAAAGTTTGTTTCTATATGTGTGATCTACCAAAAGAATAAGGGAGAGACAATCAAGATACCATGTCTCCTACAACCATTAGCCATACCAAGTCAATGTTGGGAAGATTGTTTAGTGGATTTTATTACAAGTTTACCCAAATATGAAGGAAATATTGTCATCATGGTAGTATTGGATTGACTAACAAAGTATGCCCATTTTATCTCTCTTTATCATATTTTTAAAGCAAGCACAATAGCCACAAAATTCATGGAAACAATTCAAAAGCTACATCGATTCCCCAAGATTATGTAAGTGACAAAGATCCAATTTTCACTGAAAATTTTTGGACTAAATTATTTTCTTGTTTCGGTACTCAAATGGCTCACAACTCATCTTACCATCCTCATTTTTATGGGAAAAATGAGATTGTGAATAAATGTCTAGAAGGATATCTTCGTTGATTTTCATCTCATAAACATACATAATGGATCAACTGGTTTCCCTTGGAAGAATGGTGGTACAATGCATCCTTCCATACTTCATAAAAAATGTCCCCATTCATATCACTTTATGGATATGATCCTCCATCCATCACATATCCCTTGAAAGGGAATGCAAAGGTTCAAGCAGTGGAGGACCACATAGGGCGCTGACAAGAGGTTCTCAAACTATTGAAGGACAACTTGGTTATGACACAAAATAGGATGAAACAACAAGTAGATAAACATATAAGTGAAAGGGAATTTAAAGTGGGGGAGTGGGTATTTTTTAGACTACAACCATATAAATAGATGTCCCTCAAGTAACAAGAGAAGGAAAAAAATTTGCACCCAAATATTATGGCCCCTAGAATGTTTTGCAGATGATTGAAAGTATCGCTTACAATTGGAGTTGCCTCCATATTCATGTGTACATCCAGTGTTCCATGTTTCTTGGTTAAAGAAGGTAATAAATGACACAATCCCATTCCAAACTATTTTAACATAGATTAATGAAGAAGGGAAAATCATACTAGAACTAGAAACAATCCTTGAAACAAGGATTAGGTTGTTGTCAAATTGAGCAATTACTAAGTACCTCATCAAATGGAATAACCTACCAATGGAAGAGGTGACATGGGAAGATGAGTTCTTCATGCCGAAATACCTACAGTTATTCTAGTTTTGAGGACAACAATTGTTTGAAGGGGAGGGGCATGTTAAGCCCTGGATAAATCCCATGTTAAGTATAAAACCCTTTATTAAGCCCTACATATTGAATTATTAAATGTCTAGTGTTATATTAGTAGGTCAGATAGAAATCTTCATTGTACCCTTTGTCTCATGTTGGCCCTTGGTTATGGAAGGAAGCAAAGAACGAGGAAGAAAAGGTAAAAAGCGAGCTTCGCGGGAGACACAGTGACTGTCACTGGGTCGAAGTGAGAAAAAGAATAGAAAATATGGAGCGAAGTGCAGAAAAGCAAGCCATTGGATGAGGATATTGAGGATGACATACCAGCAAGGAAGATGGACCGAGGATGACTCGGGAAGTGGAAAAATCCAACATTAGATGCCTTGGAGCACCACGAGATGAAGAAGGAAAGACAGGTTGGCGAAGCCCAGAAAGAATGGGTCAAGTTGACCTAGGGTTGTAGACACCTAGAGTTTTGGTAATTAGGGTTTTGACACCTAGGTTTTGACCTGAGGTTGTTGGTGAGGTATTGCAATGTATAAATAGAGGTCGAGAGGACCTAGGTTGGTGGGGTACGGTAGCTGAATTTTGTTATTGATCATTGTTCATTGGGAAAATATTGTATTATGGGTGAGAGAAGTGTTGAGAGAGAGAAACTTCTGGTATTGTAATATCTTCAGCTGGGTGCAAAGATCAAGCCCTGCAGCTGGGTGTGCAGGAAGGGAGAGAGAAATAGAGTCAGAGAGAGAGGATTTGTTGGCCAATAGTGCAGATCAGAACTATAAGCTTTATCCTAAAATATCATAAGCACAGTTATGTGGACGTAGCCCTAGAGAGAGGGTGAACCACATACATCTATTTTTGTGTGTGTGATTGATGCTTTGAGCTATGATGTTGTTATATTTTTATCTGCATTATTGTATTAGATCAGATCTATAGTTGTGAAGGATATATCTAGCTAGTTGAATGATAGATGCATGTTATGTTGTTGTTGTAATAAGAACCACTTGATATTCCCCTGGTTGTAGACATATCTGTCCTGCAACCCCCTCATAGCTTCTTCAGGTGAGACTGCATCTGCTTCATAGGTGTTGCCGAAAGGGCCAGTAGCTAGGGCTTGTTGGTGCGCTCTTGGTGTTGAACCCCGGGTCTGCCCCTATGAAAAATGGTTCTGTTGCTGGGACAAGAATATTTTTAAGGGAATGTCAAGGTGGTTCCCATCGAAGATAGATATTCAGAAGTGGATAGAGGATCAAGAAAAGGACTTCGTTGAAGCCTAGAACAAGAACCCTAAAATAAGCACTGAATATTGGCTACAAAGATACATCTTCACTGACATTCATGAGATCTTCTTTGGAGGAATCCATCAGGAGCTACATGAGTGGTTGGCTAGGTTAGCTAACAAACAGTTTGAAATAATATCTAGACCCCCTATGGTTTGGACACCATCATTGATCCAGAAGGTCAAGAGAGTCAACAATGCTATGTCCAGAGTAGCAGATCACTGGTTTGATAGTACCATCGGAAGATATATCATTGAGTTTGTTGTTGACAGAACATAATCGTATAGTCAAGCTGAAAGATACTTTTTCAAGGGACCCAGAGGAAAAATTTTGGACTTCCTAAATCCAAGAATCAAGATGCTCTTGCATGAAAACCACATCGTGAAGATACAATAGACTGATCATACCTAAAAAGGCTAATGTTCAAGATCTTGGACAACGACAATGACACAAAATCAGGACAGATACGTAGTGGGAAAGTATTATGAGGAGTTCACCTTGAGAATTTGTTTAAGAAAAACTACGGAGAAGAGGCTTTCTATAGTGGAGAAGAGGTAGATATAACTGACAAAGAGCATCTAGAGCCTACCAGAATAGAAGAAGGGGAAGCTGAAGAACTGCGCCAAAGCAAGCCAGAATCCTCAGGAATTGCACAAACTACTAAAGTAAGTAATGTTAATCCTCCTGTTGTCTCAACAATACCTAGCAGTTAGAATAGTTAGAACCACCAGAGTCTTCAGAGTACTGTTACTAGTAGCTCAACATCTACTCAGACAAGAACCCTAGTCAGCTTTATGGCAGATGAAATGAGACTCTCTATCTTTAGAGGAGATGGATCTGAAGATCGATATCAACATTGGTTTCTATGTGAGGCTGTATGGAATATTAAAAGTATCACTGATGAATCCATCAAGAGAACCCAGTTCAACACTATGCTAAGGGACCAGACACTGAGTTGGTACATGAAACTTGTCCAAGGACTAGCACAGCCTAAGCCCCTGAATGAGATCAAGAATTTGTTGATCACAAAGTTTAAGAAACCTAAGTCAAATTCATAATGTATTACGGAACTAAAAGAGATTAAACAAAAGGTAGCAGAACCTGTTTGGGAGTTCGACCAGAGATTCAAGACCCTGATAGGTCGATTAACTTTCCAGATCCCTAACGAACAGAACAAAGAGTGGTTCATTGTTGTACTATTACCACACATAAGAATCCCTCTGATGTTGTAGAAGATTGCATCTTAGGAAGAATCTTTGAAGATTTCCATGAAGCTTGAATCAACACCAATGGGAGAATCTAGCTCAGGCATTAGCCAGATCATGAGCCAGCTAACTAGTTTGTCTTTAAAGGTCGAGGATATGAATAAATATAAGGGAAAAGATAGAAGGGAAGATATCTGGTGTGTAAGATGTAGATATGAAGGCCATGATAAGGAACATTGTCCCTTATTTCATGAGTACTTGACATCAGGGGCACCGATCCCCTTAAATAAAGTTAACCTACCCTAGTGCGATGTATGTAGAAATAGGCATTGCCCAGGTGAGTGCTACTACATGCAGAAGTATGTCCAGACAAACACAAACTTGTATTGTACATTTTGTAAATCAGTGGGGCATGATGATCGAGATTTTAGAGCTTATGATCTCATGCATGAAATGTCGAGAGACATATACAAGATTCAAGGCGAAGTACAAAAAGAAGGAAACACTACGCAGTACAACTCTTTGGGGAGAGGAAGTTTCACTCCTCGTGGTGGCTATAGAGGATGAGGAGTAGGAGTAGGTATGGGCAAAGGCCGGGGACAAATAATATGTTACAACTGCGTGTAGCCAAGACATTTATCAAGGGATTGTCAGAATCCCTTCACAACTTGTAGTTACTATAATTCCTTCGAGCATCTCATAGAAGAATGCCCTGTGATGTTGGCTAAACTTAAGGAAAGATGAGGACCCCAGCAGAACCCACAAGTACAACTGATATATGTTGAACCTCGTGGAGCAAAACCTAGATTCATTTTTATTACTCAAGGAGGTACTAGTATAGGGGAAGACAGACCATCCCAGGGAAAGACTGAAAATGACCACGGAGTCAGGAAAGCTACAAAAAAGACCCCAACGTTCGATGCTAAGAAAGAAAGATAGATATTCGAGGAGGCAAGAAAAGAGTTCAAAGGAGATCAAGGATCTTCATCAAAGAGATAACCAGAAATCAAAGAATATGGCATGCCTCAGGCGTTTGATCTGTCTGCATCACCAATAGAAGGGAAAGAGGTAAGAAAACTCATGGAATTCTTGCACACTTGTGTTAAGTTGATTCAAGATAAAGGCACTATACAAGAATTACAAGATTTAATCAAACAATATGAACTAGGAAAAATAGACCCCTTACTGAATAGAGCAATGCACCAAATTGGAAAAATGAGAAGGACAAATAAAGAACTACACTTGAATGCTCAGATAGGAGAGTATGAGA
The DNA here is from genome assembly GCA_010110895.2 of Picea sitchensis. Taxonomy (NCBI): domain Eukaryota; kingdom Viridiplantae; phylum Streptophyta; class Pinopsida; order Pinales; family Pinaceae; genus Picea; species Picea sitchensis. The sequence goes on along the minus strand of SNQJ01S0106646.1, from coordinate 11,163 downwards.
TAGACTATGTGATCCTTAACTTAGGGTTAGAAGTCAATGTCATGACAAACAAGACTTGGTCACTGATGGGAAAACCCAAGCTGATATATTCCCCTATTAGGCTTCGCATGGTTAATCAGCAAGTTGTCAGTCCATTTGGACAATTAGAGCATCTCCCAGTGGACATCGGTGGGGTAAGAACCTTTGCAGATTTTGAGGTAATTGAAATTGTTGATGATAGTTTCCCTTACCTTGCATTGTTAGGAATTGATTGTGCCTTCGACAATTCCACTGTTGTTGATTTAAAGAAAAGATGCATGACATTTGAGGAAGATGGCCTTAGGGTCATTGCACCTTTAGATCCATATGAGGGTCCATGATACAAAGAAACCATCATAGAAGAGGACGACACATTTGAACTGGAAAACATCTACAAATTAATAGTCAGACATCAGGATTATATCAACCCTACAACTGACGAAAATCTAAGCTGACGAAGTGACAACACATGTTCATCTGACTCAGAAGAAGTGCTGGAGAATTGGCAGAACCATATGTATGAGGTATCTACAATAAGATGTGCTAGGCTAACCAGAGAAGTTCATTGGATTGGCACAATAGTGAGTAATCTACCCACATTTGATGGGTTGAACCCCTTAGAAAACTTCTTGTCAGAATTTGAGACAAGTGTACCAACACAACAGAGGTTGTTGGCAATGGATGAGGCCATGAAATCCACACCAGCAAGATGGTGGGGGACACATAAAATCAATATTACAGACTAGACACAATGCCAAACTTTGATGACAACATGGTTTTCAGCACAGGTAGGAATTTTTGAAGCACGGTACACAGGTCAACGCTGCCTAAAGGATCATGTACGAAGCTGTGAAGAGACTTAGAGTGAAATTCCTAGAGAACAATGGGTACACAAATTCGTCAATACATTGGATACCACCCCTATTAACTAGTACCTTCAAGCAGAGTTGCGCCTTGTCACTTTAGAATGGTAAGGTACGACCCAAAATTTTGTAGCCACTTTTTTGTTTGACAATGAATTTCCTTTTGTAGATCAAGAACTACAGATGGTGAGACAGAAAGTATTTGAGGAGGCATCTGGCCTCCCTTTGGAGCAAGAAGATGATGAATGGACTGTGCCCCTCCAGAAACTACAGACCTTCTACAACATTAATGCCAATGAAGATGATGACCCGAGGAAGGTGAATATCACAAAAACAAAAGGTCAAAGAGATGTGGAAGGACCAGGAGTTGAACTTCCATTCATTGGATAGACGATAAAGATAAATAAAGTTAATATCAGGACAGAGGAAACACCAAAGCTTGCCAATGTAGAGATTACTAGGACATTGTTACCATTGACACAATCACAAAATTATTGCATGAGCATCAGGACTTGTTCCCGACCAATTTCATTGATATGAAGGGAATCAAAGGACCTATGGGAGAAATGAGAATACCTTTGAAACTAGAAGTGAAGCTATTCAAGAAAAGACCCTACATATTAACCCAAAATATAAGGAAAAAGTGAAGATTGAGCTCGACAGAATGATGGAAGTAGGGATTATTGAACCTCTCGAAGAGTCGAAATGGATTAGCCCCATGGTCATGCAAGATAAGAATACAAGTGAGATCAGGACTTGCAAAGATCTCAGGAAGTTGAATGATGCTTGTCTACATGATCCTTTCCCTACACCTTTCATGGACGAAGTAATGGATAATGTGGGAGGCCAAGAAGTGTATTCTTTTACAGATGGGTTTTCAGGATACCATCAGATCCGCATCGCCAAGGAGGACCGTCATAAGACTACATTTTCCACAGAGTGGGGATCCTACCAATATACAATAATTCCATTTGGATTGAAGAATGCCCCAGCCATAGTTTCCAGGGTGGTGGTTGAAGCATTCAAAGAATTTTTGCATGAGTTTTTAGAAGCATACTTTGATGATTGGACTATTTTTAGTTTGTTGAAAAATCATATTGAATGTCTAAGGCTAATGCTGGATAAATTCAGGCAGTGTCAAATTGCTTTGAATTTGAAGAAGTGCATCTTCTTCTCACCATTTGGAGTATTATTAGATCATATTGTATGCAAGAAAGGATTGT
>SNQJ01S0106645.1:29838-47211 GCA_010110895.2 Picea sitchensis | reverse complement strand
AGGATAGTTTACCTGACAAATTCATTGTCCTTCTTCTTATTATTCCACAATTAATCATGGTGTCTCTTACTCCGCAAAGCATCTTCCCATGAGGGCTTTCACCATAAGGGGACCACTTTGGAGTTCATCCATCTTTACTTCTTATCAACCATGACAAGACAATAATGAGTCATATTTACATCAAAAAATATTGGGTCCATTACCCAAACCTTTGTGTTGTTGGGATTTCTTCAAGGGTTGACATCAATGACAACCAACCTTAATCAATAGTTGGTTCAACCAATCCATACCAATTAGACAGTCATATGAACCCAATGGTAGGATGTTCAAATATTCCTTGGTACTTATCCCATTCATGTCCATTGAACATGAATTAACCAACTCAACAAGTTTTATCTTGGTTCCTATAGCCAGCTGTACTAACCAAGATTTTGCATGCTTGCTTCTTGGAAAAATAAATCTATCCACTACCTTAGGATTTATATAGCTATGAATGGCTCCTGAATCTATTAAAATAGTAAAGGCATGGTTATTGATCATACCTTGAAATTCAATCAAGTGTGATTGAAACTCAACTTGCTTGTTGTCCAGGGTTACATAGATCCTAGGTATACGTTTTCCCATGTCCTCCATTGTTTATGCTTGTTGTACATTGTGGAAAACTCTCACTTTGTCACCTTTATGAGGAAAATATCTATACTTATGGTCTCCTTTATAACTCCAACATTGAATGGGTGTATTCCTTTGCCTTTTTCCACATACCTCATCCATTTTGTGCTCTCTAAAAGATGGCTATCCTTGAGGACTGTTTCTAAAAAGTGGAGGCTTACTCCCCTTATGCCTATGTTCCTTCTTAAACGTCTTCTTGTCCTCCCAAGCCTTCTGGAAAGTAGGCTTTCCTTTTTGCTGATCATATAAGAATTTTTCTCTCCTTATGGTTTCCTCAAACGTCTTGGGATCATCATATTGGATTTTATCACTAATGAAAGATGGAAGCCCACTCATGTACCTTTGAATCTTCACTGTCTCATCCTTGATGAAGGAGACATACTTCAACAGCTCTAGAAATATCCTTTCATATTCATCAATAGTCATGCTGCCCAATTTGAGTTCAAAGAACTCTTTCATCTTTTTATCATAATACCTCTTAGTCAGGTATTTATTCTCAAAATACCTCTTGAATTCCTTCCAAGTCACATTTTTCTCTCTGATGTGTTGCACTTGTACAAGTTGATACCACCACGTTGATGCCTTTCCTTTAAGTTGGTAGATAACAATCCTTCCTTCTGCATGAGAAGAATATTTATGCAATTGGAAATACTTCCTCATTCCTAGTAGCCATGTCTCAACATCCTCATCCTTCTTGTGCTCTCCATCAAACATAGGAGGTTTGATCTTATTCATTTATCCTTTCAACTCATCCACCCCAGACCTTATATGCTTCCTGACATGTGATGGACTTGAGCTACTATTTCATCTCTTATGGGAATGCTTTTGGGGGTGAATGTGATGTCTACTACCACTCCTTGATCTTCCTTTCTTCTGAGGAATCTTGTGGCTTCCTGATTTGCTAGATCCATTCTCCTTATCCAACTTCTTTTCAATTTTGTCCAGGATTTTCATTAACTTCATATTGAAGTCTTCTCATTGTTCCTGGGCCTTCATAAGCCTCTTATTATCAGTATTTTGGCTCTGTACATCTGGCTACAGTTTTATGATCGTCTCAACCAGATTTATGTCTTCCTCCTTTCCTCCTCCATGTCCATTGGAGTTGGTTCCTTCCAGACCCAAATAGACATTCAACCCTCTGATTTCATATTCTTAGTTGTAGACTACTTGTATATCCTCCATCACTTTTCACTCTATGCTGAATTTGATCTGACAAATGTTAATTCTGTGAAAATGTGTAGCCAATAGAACTTTGCCAGGCTAGTTGTTCTTAATAATTTCATGAAAACATGAATTGTTATGATTCATTAATATATATCAGACTTATTTTCTTCTGATTTCCTAAGAAATTAACTATTCAGATCAAATTTTTGGGTGAACAATTATCTTCTACTTTTCAAGACCTTTCCAATGCCTATTTCCATGCTCAATTCTGAGTTTTGAGTAGGAAGTTATGGATACTTGAACAATTTGTCCTTTTAGTGATACAATCGTGTACATGGATTCTTCCAACTCAGAGTCGAATTGGTTCTTGGATATGTGTTGGATCCCTCCTTTAGGTTTATAGGTCTTCCTTACTTCTTTAGGGTAGGTCTGTACAATTGAAAATTCAACGGGCTCCTTCTCTAAGCCTCTTTTCTGTTCTTAGAACAAAATTTTGGGTGCTAGCCCCTTTTCTTCAGCCCCCAAATTCATGTGACCAAGGATTATGACCCTGCGCTAAAAACTAGGTGCTTACCCAAAGCCTTGGAACTTTGAGGCTCTGGAGCTTCAGAAGTTTCCCTTTTTTCACATCACAAACATCTCAGACCGTCAAACTAGAGAACTCATGAAGGATGATGGATCTACGATCCACATTCGTTGTTCAGATCTACGGTGGATAGGAGCTCTGAGACTCAGAGCTTCAGCGGTTTCCAAATAAATTCACTACCAAACTCTTGAAGTATCGACCCACTATAGATCCCCTCTCTTGCCTCCACGTGTCATATCTAAATCAACAGTTGAGATTAAATCTATCCCTTCGATATTTCTCAACTCACAACAATCTATAACTCAAATCCTCTGGAGTACCACTCCTCTGGACTACAGGATTTGGCGCCACGTGTCCTTTGTTATCAATGATCATGCTGGAGTCTGGTCTTTGGGCCTCTGTAATTCCTTGACCTCAACTACTTATTCATTGAATCCTCCATACCACGGGATCTACTGTCGCATGTCCCATCCTGATAAATGGTGAGGATTTACTCTTCTCTTCGGAGCTTTGGGGTTTTCACCTTGCTCTTACTTCATTTCTTCTGAATGTGGAAGTGGTGAACCCATGGGGTCCACTTAGTACTGCTCACCAGGTTGCTACATGTCAGATTCCAAGAAGCAGACACATGGCCCAATCTGAGGGGTGACACATGTCAAATTCTAACTGCAAAATCATCCTTTCAAAAGATAAAAACACACTAACACATGGCATGCATCTTGTGTGTCCATGTAACCCCAAGTGACGTCACCAAGCCACATCACTTTGAAACTTCGTAACTTTGGAGGTCTGGAAGTTCTTCCAACAACTTTTCCCTGAACGCCAAACTCCCGAACTACTTAACCTTCTGAGGCCCACAAAGTACAAATGTCACCAATCAAAGTGGTGACACGTGGCCCCACCGTCGAGTGACACGTGTTAGGTCCCAATATGTACTAAGGGCCTATCAAAAGTAAAAAAATAAGTGACACATGGAAAACCTCGGTAGGTCCATGTCACCCTAGGTGACATCATCATGCCATGTCATACCTAATGCTTCAGGACTTCGAAGATTTCCTATATTAGAAACTTTCTCAAAAATGTCGAACTGTTGAACTGTCGATAGGTCCATGTCACTCGATGAAGTCATAATGTCACACCACTTCGACAAATCGAGACTTCAATGATTCTTCTTATTGATACTTTTTGCATAACTGTTGAACTGTCAATTTTTTAATAGGTCCATGTCATCTCCGATGCTTCATAACTTTGGCATTTTGGTAGACCTATTCTCATCTGCTCACTTACAAAACTCTCTAACTGTCGACTGCCAACGACTACTTCCCATAGCTTCGGGACTTCGACGATTTTTTTTTCTCATCAACACTTTATAAAAACTTGGGAACTACCAAACTATTGGGTTTTCAAACAATTCCACCTCACCCCCGGTGACATCATCATTTCACATCACATCGACAATCCACGACTTCGACAATTCTTCACATATACACATTGTCAAAACTCTCGAACTGCCAACTTTTGACATTTTCTTTCTGTAGTTTTGGGACTTCAACGTTTATCTGTTACATCTTTAAAACAATCGGAGGGGAAAAGTCTAAAGGACTTATGTTCTTAAACTCCATGCACCTTCTCCATATATGGTGGTTGTGGGGGAATCTGTCTTCTTCCGAACATATCCAACGACCCAAAATTAACTTTGTGGCCCAATACCACATCTGATGTGGTTTATTGAACTGCTATACCTACTGAGATTTCCAATACCACCCAGGAGCTCTCTCAGTGCCACTCTGGCACTCTGTACATCAAATCCTTATGGAATTATTTATTCAAATTCCACATTTGTGGCCCATCCAAGTTGAATGTTGAAACCATGGGCTCTGATACTAAATTGTGACATACCCGGCCCTCCAAGTCAGGTACATGCCACCTAAAATATTCTCTAATGCTCTGATACCAAATTGTGATATACCCAACCCTACAGACCTGGTACACACCACCTAAAACCTTCTCTCTAATTCTCTGATACCAAATTGTAGCATCCCTCGACCACCCTGGTCATGGAAAACGCCACTAATTCAAAACCAAACTACTCTGAAACTATATTGTAACATATGCAACCACCCAGGCAGGGGCATGCCACTTGAAATTATCATTCTCTAATATACATACATATATCTAATGCAAATTTAAATAGACATAAACATTATGATACAATATAGATTAATGTAGAAATAAGAGTAAGCCTACTCAAGCTACAAATACAGGCAATACTCATAACATTATAACACATGTGAAAGAAACACAACATACAATTAACATAGAATTGGTACTTATATTTTAATGATAAGACCACCAACTATGTGAATACCTTCCATGAACCTCCCAGCCTTAGAATACGCTGCTCCAATCTATCAATAGTGGGTCACCCCTGAGATGGGACTAAACTCCACCCAGGGTAAAGAAAATCCTAGGCTAGGCTGAGACTACAGAAAGTTGTACAATGAAACAAGAAGGATTCCCTCCAAGTATCCTACATACGCCCACTGATCACAGACTTCATTCCCCACATGCCTGTCCCACCCCAAGAATATACACCTTCATTGTTCCAAAGTCCATTGACTGCTCCACTTCCCTTCCAGGGATTCATCAACAGGTCGGATCAAGAATTCTCAGAGCTCTGTAGTTGTTGCTGGACTCCCTCCAGGAGAAATCACTTCCCCAACAACCTCTCTCACCTGGAGAGAGTTGCTCACATGCTTGGAAACCTTCCTCTTCAACCCACAGACTTGACAACCTACCTCTTCAAACCATAGGCTTGAAAACCTGCTTCTTATGTTCAGCTCTTAAATCAACCAGGTAATCATAGTAGAAAAAATAGGTAAGGCAAGGGATGAATCAATAGATTACAAAGGTTCACGATGGTAGATGCTTCAACAATGGCAGAAAAAGGTTGACTACATTCTACTCAGTGTGTTAATGAATGGGTGTGAAGGATGGATAGAATCGTTAGAATGGTGAGAGAGAACTCATGAGGAAATATGGAAAGAATGGATAGCAAACCCCCCACAACAATGGAATTTCCCACATAAATTTGCATGTGTCCTGGATGACACTTGGCTCTCTAGGAGCTCATCCCTCTCCACTTGGATTTCATTCCTCTCCCTAAAGGAACTTAGGATAACATGGTTTATTTCCCAAACTTTAATAATTTAGGAAATACATTATAGTATCCCCTTGGGTTAATCCCTCAAGATTAGCCCCTTTTTCCTAGCCTCTCATCCCCCTTCCCTTTCCCTTCCTAGTGGAGCTTAGTCCCCCATAACTATTTCTTTGTGGTCGGTCTACATGAAATGATGTATATTTATTAATGATATGCATAATTACATATACAAAATCAAGCTCATTGGCCTTATCATCCAGGCTCTCTCGCCTAATAAACAAATAATCCTTCCAACTTATAAACATATGTCTCACCAGCCTATAACATAATTAAACATCATTACAATTCAACAGGGGCTCGACCTTGGGGTATTACATGATGTGCTACAATATTATTTGATTCTTTATTTAGATAATATTTATGACTCTTGGGTAGTAGATTCAAGGGCTTCATTTCATGCCACACCCCATAGGAAGTATTTTCTATATTATGTTCAAGGGGATTTTTGACAAGTTCATTTGGGTGATGATGCACCATGAAAAATTGTTGGAATGGGAAAGGTAAAAATGAGTCAAAGGAAGGGAAACCAATGGTTGTTGAAAGACGTAAGACATGTTCTAAATGTAAGGAAAAATATAATTTCAATAGGGAAGTTGGAAAGTGAAGGTTGTATATCCATATTTATAGATAAGGTGTGGAAGGTCACCAAAGGATCATTGGTTATAACAAAAGGAGAGAAGGTAGGTACATTGTATTTATGTACTGGTAATACTGATTATTCTATCTCTTTAGCTTCTACAGGAGTGGATACATCATTGTTGCATCATAGGTTTGGACACATGAGTGAGAAGGGGATGCAAATACTTCACAAAATAAATATGTTGCCAAATCTTAAACAAATTGATTTGGATTTCTGTGAGCATTGTGTATATGTAAAACATAAGAGAGTCAGATTTCCCAAAGTTAGAAAAGAAAAGAAGAGTAAAATGTTATATATTGTGCAGATAGATGTATGGGGAACATCTCATGTATCATCTATTGGAGTCTCTCATTATTATGTTACTTTTATTGATGATGAAACTAGAAAAACTTGGTTTTATTGCATTCGAAAAAAATTTGATGTTCTTTTATACTTTTAAGAAATGGAAAGCTTTGGTTGAGAATGAGACAGGAAAAAGGTTGAAGTTTCTCAGATCAAACAATGGAGGTGAATATTTTATCAAGGAGTTTGATGATTTCTTGTCATACCATGGGATTCATAGAGAGAAGACAGTTCTAGGAACACCATAGGAAAATGGTGTGTCATAAAGGATGAACGGGAAAATCATGGAGTGTGCAAGGAGTATGAGATTGCAGGAAGGGTTTCCCTTACAATTTTAGGCAGATGTTGTAGATACTTTTGTTTACTTGATAAACAAAGGAACTTCAATTTATTTTGATGGAGGAATTCCATAGGAGACATGGAAAGGTAAAAAGGTAAACTATTCTTTTTTGAATACTTTCAGTTGTGAAGCATTTGTCCATATTGATAAAGAAAATAGAACAAATTTTGAGGCAAAATCCAAGAAGTGTACCTTTATTGGAAATGGTGTTAATGATTTTGGTTATCGCTTATGGGATTATGAAAATCACAAAATCCTTAGCTGTAGAGATGTCATATTCAATGAGCAGGACATGGACAAAGATCAGTTGCATGGAAAGAAACAAGAAAAAGAAAAACCATAATACATAGTGCTTGATGAGATCATTGAAAAAGAAATTCCAAAGGTACCAAAAAATCAAAATGTACAACAACATGAGAAACAGGTACCTCAAACTCTTGCAAGTGTTGTTAAAATATTTACCAGGTTAATTATACCCCATGAACAATAATCTCCTTCATTGTATTATTTATTGTTGACTTATTATGTTGAACCAAAATGTTATGAAGAGGAAATACAGGTAGACATTAAAAATAAGTGGGAGAAAGGCATGAAAGAGGAAATGGATTCCCTGGTAAATAACTAGACTTGGGACTTGGTTCAGTTGCTTCCAGGAAAAAGAGAATTGTAGAATAAATGGGTTTACAAGTTGAAGGAAGAAGATGGAGGAAAAAGTTGTACAAGGCTAGACTTGTTGTAAAGGGGCTTGAACAAAAGAAAGGTATATATTTTAATGAAATATTTTCTCATGTTGTTAAGATGACTTCAATTAGGACTATTTTAATTCTTGTGGTAGTATAAGATTTACATATTGAATAGTTAGATGTAAAAACAAATTTTCTCCATGGGGATTTGGATGAAGAGGTTTATATGCAACAACCATAGGGGTATTGTTGGTTGTGGAGCCTGATTATCTTCCTGATTCATAGGTATTTGTTTTCAGCCGTGTTTATACCCCATGAAGACTTTACACCCCGGAAGAATGTACACTCCTCCATGTAAGGGAGTGCAAAGAGGGGTTACCCTCTCTATGGGGTTTGGGGGAAAACGGGCCCCCAAAGGGGGTTCAGGGGTGAAGCCCCCAAAGGAAAAATTTCCTTGTAAATGTATATTGTAATTTCATTGTAAATTTGTGCCATTCATTATAAGGTCACAGATCTGATGGTAGAATTTGTGTTAAAGTTTTTTTCTCTAGAAGGAAACTCTATTTTATGAGGGAAATGTATTATGGCTATGTATCGTTGTGAATATTGTATCCTGAGTGAGGAGATTGTGAGAGAAAGAAGAGGAAGTTACAACGGGTGTGATGTAGGTTGTATCCCTTCATTTGTTGGATAATAATAAAGGAAGGACCTGGAAATTTATTTGGTGGACATAGCCCACACTGGGTGAACCATGTATATCTGTGTCTTTATTGTATTGTGTATCTTTTGTGTTTTATTTCTGAATTTGTTTTATTTTATTGCTATGCGATTCTATTTTTTTAATAAATGGTATCAGAGAAAAATGTAACTCGGAGGAAAAGAGGGTTCCTGGTTCGAGTCGGAGCAATAGTGGAAGATAAAAAGTTTAGGGTTGAGAAATTTAACGACCAAAATTACTAGTTATGGAAGATGCAGATGGAAGATTATTTATATCAGAAGGATATATTCCTACCATTGGGTGGAATAGCAAATAAGCCAACAGCCATGAAGGACAAAGAATGGGAGGTTCTTGACAGAAAGAAACTAGGAACAATATGGTTGAGCCTGGCAACATTGGTGGATTTCAATATTTAGAAAGAAAAGACAATGGAGGAGATGATGGACGCATTGGATCAACTGTATGAAAAACCCTCGGCGTCCAATAAGGTATTTATAATGAAGATATTATTTAATATGAATATGTCAGAAGGTAGGTCTATTGCAGATCATTTAAATGAATTTAATATGGTTACTAATAAACTAAGTTTTGTAAAAGTGGAATTTGATGATGAGTTTGGGGCTCTTCTAATCTTGTTCTCATTTCTAGAAAGATGGAACAACTTGGCCATGGTTGTAAGTAACTCTGTCTCTGGTTTACACACTTTGAAATTTGATGATGTTGTTGGTGTTATCCTTAGTGAAGAAATGCGACGGAAAAGCACAGGTGAGACATTAGGTAATGCGTTAAACATGGAGAATAGGGGAAGACAAAAGGATAGAGGAAGGTGCTCAGGGAACCGTGGGAATTCTAGGAAGGGAAGATCCAAATCTAAATTTGGAAAGATAGAGTGTTGGAACTGTGGGAAGAAAGGACATCTGAAGAAATATTGCAGAGCTCCAAAGAAACAAAGAGATGGGTAGTAGGAGAAAAATCAGGAAGAAAATGTAACAGGTGATGTATTACAAGATGCTTTGATTCTTTCTATATATAATATTTTAGATTCTTCGGTAGTAGATTCAGGGGCTTCATTTCATGCCACACCCTATAGGAAACATTTTCTAGATTATATTCAAGGTGATTTTGGACAGGTTCATTTGGGTGATGATGCACCATGCAAAATTGTTGGAATGGGAACGGTAAAAATAAAGCAAAGCAATGAAAACCAATGGTTGTTGAAAGAGGTAAGACATATTCCATATCTAAGGAAAAATCTAATTTCAATAGAGCAGTTGGAAAGTGAAGGTTGTATATCCATATTTAGAGATAAGGTGTGGAAGTTGACCAAAGCATCATTAGTGATAGAAAAAGGAGAGAAGGTAGGTACATTGTATTTATGTACTAGTAATACTAACTCTTATATCTCTTTAGCTTCTACAGGAGTGGATATAGCATTGTGGCATCATAGGCTTGGACACATGAGTGAGAACAAGATGCATATACTTCACAAAAGAAATTTGTTTCGAGATCTTAAACAAATTGATTTGGATTTCTGTGAGCATTGTGTTTATGGAAAGCATAAGAGATTCAGATTTCTCAGAGTTGGAAAAGAAAAGAAGAGAGAAAGGTTAAAGCTTGTGCATACATATGTATGGGGACCAACTCAGGTATCATATCTTGGTGTCTCTTGTTATTATGTTACTTTTATTGATGATGCGACTAGAAAAACTTGGGCTTATTGCATTTGACAAAAATCTGATGTTTTTGATACTTTTAAGAAATGGAAAGCTTTGGTTGAGAATGAGACAAGAAAAAGGTTGAAGTGTCTCAAATCAGACAATGGAGGTGAATATTGCAGCAAGGAGTTTGATAATTATTTTTCATACCATGGGATTCGTAGAGAGAAGAAATTTCCAGGAACACCACAAGAAAATGGTGTGTCAGAAAGGATGAACAGGACAATCATGGAGAGTGCAAGGAGTATGAGATTGTATGCTAGTTTTCCCTTACAGTTCTAGGAAGATGTTGTAGATGTTGTCTTTTACTTAATAAACAGAGGACCTTCAAGCTCTTTGGATTGTATAATTCCAGAGGAGGCATGGACAGGTAAAAAGGTAAACTATTATTTTTTAAAGACATTCGGTTGTGAATCATTTATCCATATTGATAATGAAAATAGAACAAATCTTGAGGAAAAAACCAAGATGTGTACCTTTATTGGATACAATGTTAATGATTTTGGTTATCTCTTATGGGATTATGAAAATCACAAAACAATTAGGAGAAGAGATGTCATTAAATGAGAAGGTCATGTAGAGAGATCAGTTGCAGGGAAAGATACAAGAAAAGAAAAACCAGAATACACAATGCTTGATGAGATTACTGAAAAAGAAACTCCAAAGGTACCAAAAAATAAAAATGTACAACAATAGGATCAACAAGTAACTCAAACTCCTGCAAGTGTTGTTAGAAGATCTACCAGGTTAAGTAGACCCCCTGAACGATACTCTCCATCATTGTATTATTTATTATTGATTGATTTTGGTGAGCCAGAATGTTATGAAGAGGCAATGTAGGTAGACACTAAAAATAAATGGGAGCGAGGCATGGAAGAGGAAATGGATTCCTTGGTAAATAGCCAAACTTGGGACTTGGTTCAATTTCCTGTAGGAAAAATAGCATTGCAGAATAAATGGGTGTACAAATTGAAGGAAGAAGATGGAGGAAAAAAATGGTACAATGCTAGACTTGTTGTAAATGGGTTTGCACAAAATAAAGGTATAGATTTTGATAAAATATTTTCTCATGTTGTCATAGATGATTTTAGGGGCTAAATTTCACAAATGGGCTAATTTTCCATGGTTTTTCCAAAAAAAAGATTCGCCAATTTCCATTTTTTCTAAACACGGTTCGCCCAAATTCCATAGAATAAAATTATTTTACCTTAAAAATCACCAAATTTTTATAGAAACTATATAAAATCCTTAGAAATTTGAATATTTTTAGGAAACTATCGCCAAACATTTTACATTTTTAATATTAAGCACTGGTAAGATTAGCCCAGGTTTCTACATTTTAATATAAATTTTCATCCTCAAAATCACCCCTGCCTGTTGTTAAAATGACGTCAATTAGGACTATTTTAAGTCTTGTGGTAGTAGAAGATTTGCATCTTGAACAATCAGATGTAAAAACAACTTTTATCCATGCAGATTTGGAGGAAGAGATTTTAATGCAACAACCACAATGGTATGAGGTCAAAGGGAAGGAAAATTTGGTATGCAAATTGAAGAAGAGCTTGTATGGCCTAGAGAAAGCTCCAAGGAAGTGGTATTTGAAGTTTGACAAGTTTATGACAGAACAAGGTTATAGTAGATGTCATTCTGATCATTGTGCTTATTTTAAAAAGCTAGAAAATGGAAGCTATATTATATTGCTATTACATGTAGATGACATGCTTGTTGTGGGGTCTAATATGAAGGATATAAATGTTCTCAAGAAGAAATTAGCTAATTTATTTGCGATGAAGGATTTGGGTGCTGCACAGAAAATCCTTGGTATGAGAATAACAAGAGACATGAAAATTGTAAATTGACATTGTCTCAGGGTGAGTACATAGAGAAGGTGTTGGAGAGGTTTAGAATGAAGAATGCAAAACCAATTAGTACACCTTTGGCTAGTCATTTCAAGTTAACTAAGAAAATGTGTCCCAAGACATAGGAGGAGATAGAATACATGTCCAGGGTCCCTTATTCATCAGTAGTTGGCAGCTTTATGTATGCGGTGGTTTGCACAAGACTAGATATTTCACATGCAGTGGGAAATGTGAGAAGGTATATGAACAATCCAGGTAAAGAACATTGGGAGGCAATAAAGTGGATTCTCAGTTATTTGAGAGGTACTTCTACTCATGCATTATGTTTTGGAGGTTCAGACATTGTTCTATAGGGATATGTTGATTCAGATATGGCAGGTGATAAAGATAGCAGGAGGAGCACCACAAGGAATGTTTTTACTATAGGTGGAACAACAATAAGTTCGATTTAGAAACTACAAAAGGTTGTTTCACTTTCAACAAAAGAGGCAAAGTATGTTGTTGCTACATAGGCTAGTAAATAGATGATTTCATTACAGAGATTGATGGAGGAATTGGGAAAGAACTGGGAGAATAGCAAGTTGTATTGTGACAATGAGTGTCATTCATATTGCAAAGAACTAAGCTTTCCATTTGAATACTAAGCATATATATCTCAGGTACCATTTCATACGATCCATCTTGGAAGATGGACATTTGAAGTTGGAAAAGATACACACTAGCTAGAATCTTGCAGACATGTTAACTAAGGGAGTTGTTGGCACACAGGGGTAGACCTAGGTTTCAACGCTTCAACAGTGCACCAACAAAACCTTAACTACTAACCCTTTTAGCAACACCTATGAATTAGATGAAGTCTCACCTGAGGTAGAGGCAGGGGGGTTGCAGGACTTAGGTGTCTACAACCAAGATGGGACACATATCTGTGATTACAATACTTGACAAAGAACTTAGACAATAACATGCATTAGTTCTTGAACCTTATTCACATCACAGTTTAAACCCTTATTACAGATCAACGCAATAGAAATCAAGATTAAACACATCTAATCATTTAGCACATAACATTATCTTAGCTCTAGCATCCAAATATCATAAAGCACTAAGCATCCACAGATCTATCTATCATACATCAATATCATTGCACTAAGAAGATAAACACATAAATAACATGAGAAATATTGCACAAAGCACATCAGAACACAGGATATACGTGGTTCACCCCAATGTGGGACTACGTCCACCAACTTCTTCTTCTCTTCTTTATTGATCTTCAATGTTTCTACATTCTTCAGCTCCTGTGCACAAATCCATAGAGTGAAACTCCATAGAAGACAGGAGATCTATGTGCAACACCCCAAATCCTTCTTCCCAAAATCAGGTCAAGGCACAAAGCCAACTCCTTATTAGCACAAAGTCTTTCATAGTCTATGCACAAAGCCTCTTACAATTCCTTGCAATAAGCCAAAGAAACTCAATACAACACTTAGCTAGCACTTTTACATATTCTTGTGCAAAGCCAACTTAGAATTCCCTCACTCTAAGTCCTCTCTACTTATTTATATATTAAGAAAAGGCCTAAACATGGGTAAACCCATGCACCGACATCCCATACCCATTACATAAACGCTAAAAAACCCAAAAATCCTACAAAATAGGTAATATCTTATGATCTTAGGTCCGCCTGGGTGCTCCATCTTCGACTAGCCTGTCAAAGTCCCAAAAATGTTCAAACATGACCAATGTTTCCTCAAAACTTGGTCAAGGGCCAACAAGCCCCCACCACTCACCTGTGACTCGTCCTAAATCACTCAAATCTGGCCAGTGTTGCTTCGAAGGCCTCAATATTAGCTCGAGCTGCCTTGACTTGTTGCTTCACTAGAGCCTCCTGCTCAGTGAACTCCTGAATCACTTGCCCAGTGACAGACCCTTCCAGGAGCTGTTCCACTGTCGCAACCAATTGGTCTATTTGCGAGCCTTGTCCTTCAAATTCTTCAAAAATCGTGCAGGCTTCCTCCTACACCAACTGGAATCTCTGTGTAACCTCCATGATTTTTCACTGGATGGCAATAACCTATTGTTGGATTGCACATTAATCCTGCAACCTTTTCATCTTCTCAACTGCAGTAAGCAACTTCATATGTGCTTGTACAATGGATGCCTGCTACTTCATCTCCTGGAGTTGTTCTTCCAATTTCCTCAGCTTTGGATCCTCTGTAAGGTGCTCATAGGTATGCGCACTTCGATCACTTAGTTTCTTACACTCTGAGGCGAGTGCCCTGATTATTTCTACTGTGTTCCTCACAACTTATTTCCTCTGATCGTGCACTTCTTGCAAAGTTCTCGACACTGCTTGGATTTCTAGCTCCATTACTCTTACTTGAAGCTACTGATTGGCCTCAGCGAGCTTCCCCACTTGTATCTCGATTGAATCTTCTTCCTCCTGTGCCAAACCCAACTCAAAGTGAAGTGATTTATTCACTACCTCCTTGATCACAATATTCTCTATGAGCAGTCAGTCTTTTTCTTCCTGTATCTTCGCATTGTTCTGCTCAAACTTCGTCTGAATTTCATTTATCTCCTTCTACACAACTCGAAGTTGCTATAGGGCCTCCTCCTTTTCTTGCTTTAAGTCTTATGTGGCCTACTCCTTTTCTTCTTGGACTTGATGGATTTGAGCCTCAGTTGCATCTTCTAGCCTTCGTAATTGGGTTGGCTCATCCCCCAATTATACACTTTCTACTGAAGAAGGAGTAGTAGGCACTGCGTGGCTCGAATTGATAGCTTGTTGTATGTCTTTGAGCTCCTTCTCTATTCCGTCATACATCGACTCATTCTTTGCTCCATGTCTCTGCAATATGTATTCTAATGCATCCTCTACAGTTGTGATGATGAGCTCGATATCATCCACTGTGAGCACATTCTATGACTGAGGATTATTGGCTTGGGTCTTCTTCCGTGTTGAGGGTTTCTGCGGAGAAACCTTCATTTTATTTGATGTCTCGGCCTCTGTAAGGGGATCCTTTAGTGGTGTCACTTCACCTTTATCTTGTTTGTCTCCTTCTTACCCTCCATCCTCTTAGTTCACTTCGTCTCCTTCTTCTCCTGTGGGTGAATCAGGCCTACTTTCCTCCGATGCGTTGTCCTTCTCATCAATTTATATGTCCTACACTTCCTCCTTTTTATTATTTTTCTTTTCACTTCTTTGTCCATCATACTCAGTCTAGGTGACCAAAGGGATTTCGATGATGTCAAGGTCGGAGAGTTTTGCATCTTCGATCGGTACAAGGAATTTTGTTGGAAATTCCTTAGTGATCTCTTCCATGTCTTCATCAGTCATTTTATAATAAGACTGCAACTAATCCTTACTTTCATCTCTACACGTGGTGATGTAGATGAAATGTCGGTCTACGTGGAACTTTGCTAGTGACCTGTATTGATGCAAATTATTTAGGGTCATCTGTGGGAATGATTCAATGGCATGCTTCAGTTGTAGGTAGTAAATGTGGAAAACCACATTCGATTTCCACTGCTTCGCCATATCACTCATGTACCACAAGGTGGAGAACCTTGTAGCCAACGAATCCGATAACTTCTGAGAAGGCTTCTACTTCCATCATTTTCCAAGCGACAAATGTGATCAGTACCAATAGCCAACTAAAGTGAAACTCATACCCTTGATCTTGTACTTCACAAAAGTCCTTTTCTATCTCATTGACGAGGTAATTCGCCGAATTCATTTGCATTCCTTCTACGCATTTCCTTTCGAGGTCCACTACGAACCCTGTGAATTGTTTCGGTCGGTTCTTTCTAACGAGACTTCCAGTGATTAATTGGAAATCAAGGCACACTGCGACATACTGGATGGAGGCTACCTTATAGCCTTGCTTCCCCTTCTCTACATCTCCATATTCCTCCTTTATGCGTTGTGCCAGGGAGAGATCTGACGTCTTTCCTGGGTAGAACTGCTGAGGGTTCGGTCCTTGCATGATCAATTCAATGATCAAGTGGATCAGCGTCGGATCCACAGTGATGCGCCTATCTAACCAAATATAACCTCCATGATAGCACGATAGGATGAGTTTAACGCAAGCGTTAACCTCCCAATGTTGACCGAAGTGGGGGGTCTTCATCACGTTCAAGATCGTGGACCACGTGAGCTCCTTAATCCACGACTTGGGAACTATCTTGGGATTCTTCCCAGTTGTCTTCATCAGGTATCTATGTGATGCGAGCATCGCATAGTTCTTCCAGTCTCCGAGGTTGAAGTCACTGATCTTGAAAGCTGGGATCAGTCCCAACTGGGTTCCAACTACATGTATCTCCTTTGGGAGGTGTTATCACTCTGTAATTTTCCCAAGGCTGTGGAGGAAGTCACAAAGGCAACATCAAAACCACTTCAAGTCTTGAATCTATCCCTCCAAGACTTAGAGAGGGATCTCTCTGTTTGATATAGATTTTTTTGAATAGATATTAGGCTAGCTATGCGGAATAGGATATATTCTTGGATTTTTCTGGTTGAGACAACAAAAGATGACCATTGGGCTATGGGGTCTGTGTTAAGTTTTAAATTAAACACAAGTCTATAAGGTATTTTCACAGGGAAAGGTAATGCAAGCGTTGGATTCTTTAAAAATAAAATGATGTAGAGAAAGAACAGACGAGATAATCAACTACAACAAAAAGCATTTAAGAATTTTTTTATTGTAGTATCAGAGGAAAACATTTAGATTTTCAAAAGCACTACACAGAGTATCAGAGACAAATTATGTGTTAAATCTCCTTTTGAAAATTAGAAAGAGAGAAAAATAATGAAGGCTGAGTAGAATCACATTCAATGAAGAAAGAAAACTTCACCAATCATCGACATACATGAATCCTCTGAAAAAGTCCCTTTGTATTCCTGGTGAATCAGAAAAATACTACAGAGAATAGCCTTCCTGGGTGCAAGAATCAACAACCATTTTACATTAAAACCACATCAATAAAAAGGATAGATCCACCCTCAAGTTTAGGAAGGCAAATTCAACCACCTCGGCCAAAAATAGCAACAAATTCCCAAACATCTGGAACTGTCTGCCATGAAAGACGGGCCAAATTTATGCAAAAAAGGGGTCTACACAGACATTTTTTTCTCTTCAATGATGACGCCTGGAAACAAAATGAAGGATGTTATTTTATATGCACATGTTCTGGACAAAAACCTCCTTTGGTTTCTCCAAATTCGCCTCCATCTCGCCTAAACAAACCCCACAAAATTAGGACTGTAACAAAAAAATGAAAAACTGAAAAAATGGGGCTCGAAGATGTCTTTGATTCTCCCAAATGGTGGCACCTGTGAAAACAATGAGAGAGGTTTTTTTTCTTCATCCCGTGCTAGGCATAAAACTCTTCCTGTTTTTTAAAATTCATCTCTGTTTTCCTAGAAATGCCTTCA
>SNQJ01S0106645.1:17349-29828 GCA_010110895.2 Picea sitchensis | reverse complement strand
GGGGGGAGGGGGGTCCGATATGCATGGGCAGTGTGTGTAGAAACTTAGGATAAAGTGTTTTTTTAGTTTTTGTTTTTATTTATTTTGTTCATGTTTTATTATATGTTTGTTTAAGTTTTGTTTTTAATTTATTATATTATGTTTTTATATATTTTTTTAATTTGTTTTTTAATTAATTTAAATTAATGAAACACTAACCTAATTACTAACCTAAGCAACTAACATAATCAGACTAAGTTAATTACTAATTAATAATTAATCTAATCATTATTTTATTTAAATTATCCTATTAAAATAACTTTATTAGGCTAATGAGCATTAGAAAACGCTACTAACCATTTAATATTAACTTAATTATTTGTTTATTATCCTAAGTTTGTTTATTCATGCAGGGATGAGTGGCGAGCGAGATGTAGTCAACGGGACAAAGGAGAAAGGGAGTGAGGATGCAGCAGTGGATGAAGGATGTAGCAGGGTGATGGAGGATCAGGCGAAATGGTTGGAGGGGGATATGGAAACAACCGAGAGACCAACAAGCCAGATGTCTTCATCACGAGGGCAATGCCAAATAGAAGCTGAAGAATCGGGTTACCTATAATTATAGGATCCCAACATAGGCTCCACCTGGAGATGGAATCTCTTTCAGGAGGTGTCAAGAACCACTAAACTCTGAACATGTAGACTGGTGCTTTATTCATTGGGCCATGGAGTCACTGCAGCTACTATCTTTGAACTGGCTCATATTTGACTGAACAATGAACTAGATACTATCAAATGCAAACTCCATTGGAAACCATACAATACTAAAAATATGCTCAAATGACTGAGCTTATTCAAAATTGCTACCTACCATACACTACTGACAATTTTTTTGTTCTAAATGGTACAATAATGCCAGTGAAACCAGTCAAGCAACTGCTCTACTAGCCCTACTCTTTCAATGTTTTCAATCAATATTAGAAATAGAACTTGAATAGGCATCATGAAATTCTTTCCATCATGATATTCATCACAAGGGGCTTGATAATCATGACACATAACAGAAAACTTGGAAATGCATTGTGGCTCTGTGATGAACAATTTCTCCATATAAATAGCCATTGGATCAAGATAAACTTGACCTATTACTGGATATTCAAATTTAACCAACTCAACGTCGTGATTTGATGTTGTAGTTATGTTATTTTCATCCTCGTGAACTTCTTGATATGGCTGCAAATGTTCTAGTGGGTTCTGAAATGATACTTCTACAGAACACACCCCTATATTTGACTGCCTGATCATGTCAATATCATAACATCGTTTCAGCCTATAGCTAGATGATGGAAAATGGCTTTGACAACACAAGTCATCCAACACATCAGCTATAGGGTCATAAAATATTTTATATAACTGTGGAATTTATGTTGACATTTCATGGCTTACATTGTGATCCTCAACCAAAATTTGACCAAGATTCCCTCTCAAAATTTGAAAAGAATTAAAGCATAAAGGCAGTGAATCAAAATGGATCAGCTCATCCCCTGTCTCAAGATTCAGGATTTCATCTGAGATTTGGCCTTCAAAAAGATTTAGGGGTTGTACTTCTGGATCAGCTTCTGTATCATCCTTGTTCTCCTCAACTGCTACATTAGAAAATTCCTCTTTCTTACTCTTTACAATCTTCTTGCAATGTTTCCTCAGGAGTGAGGCAAAACATAGGGGCAAGCAGTTTTCATTTTCCTGAAAATTTTCTGCACTTTCCTCCAAAATTTGAAATCAATTATAATCTAATGGTACATAATTACATTCCACTGATTCAAATCTTGTTTTGAGTTCTGAACTTACATTTGGACTTTGAAAATCAAGGGAAATTAGTGATTATAATGTTGGGTCTAAAACAGATCCCATTTTGTCAATGACATCCTCTACTGACTCATTAGAAAATTTTCTGTCTTCGTTATTTACAACTTGCCTAGAGTTTCTTTTCAGAAATTGAAAAGATGAGAAACATAAGGGAAAAGTGTTTCCACTTACCCTGATATTTTCTACACTTTGATCATTGCTGTCATAATTTCCATGTGTAGATTGATTGTCATATATGATATGTAATTAATCATCTTTCTGCCAATGACATGTTGTTGATTGCTTTGAACAGTCCACATCTATTTCAGCCTCATGCTCATCATCATATTGATCACACTTGGGTAGATTATCCAAGTAAGGAATTTCATCAAACATGCACATCATATCAGCTGGTTGTTCCTCTGTAAGTTGAGATGGAGCTTCATCTTTGACTACATCATGAATTGAATACATGAAAGAATCATTATCCAAACCATGGTACCAAGGGTGAGCTGAAAAATGTTTGGGAACAATGATCTTTTCTTTCTCTGAAATCAATGGAACATGATGTCTTTGAACATCAAGTTTTCTCTTATGCTAATCTTCTACATCATCTCTTCCATGGTGCTGGCTAGAATGTCCAATTTAGCTTCTGAAGATTTCAGCTGCTCCTTTTCTTTGTTCTTTACCTTTGACCTTTTGATCAACAAGTTGGACTCCACATCAACTGCAATGTTCTGCATTTCTTTGAGAGTTGCAGTGTTCCTTTCTCTTAATTGGAATGTCATATCAGGATCGAAGGCATCTAGGAAATGCAAGTGATTTGATCCTAGGGGTGGTCTTATATCAGTAGGCATTGCATGATATACCTTATTGAACCTTTCTGAAAACTGAGGTACTGTCTCCCCTGGCTATCTTTTCAAATGGTCATATTCTTCTAGGATGAGAAAGACATTTCTCATGATCACCCATCGATCTAAGAAAACTTGCACAAACTGATGAAAAGTGTTAATGCTTACAGCTAGAAGATTTTTAAACCAGTTCTTAACTTTACCTTGCAAACACAGGGCAAACATTCTTATATATACATCATTAGCTTCAACCTCATAAAGGTCAAGGAAATATTCAAACCTCTGGATGTGTTTTTCAGCAGTAATATTGGCATTCTCTGCATCAAACCTGGGCAGATTATTGGTGTAATTTGTAGGGATGTTATGGAGGATAGGAGGAAAATCTAAGGGCTTGTATCTGTCTAGGATTTTGGCAGGCACAAGAGGTGAATCAAAAGGCTTACAACCATCCGGAGGTTTAGAAAGAGTAGGAGATAAAGAAGGAGGCTTATGTCTCACTAGGATTTCTACAGGTGCATCTGGGATGTGCACAGGTGTATGAGTATGTACATGATTCACAATTTGGGGCTTGGTCTCTTGAGGCTCATCAATTAGCAGGTGGTCAATGCAATCTTCAGTAATGTACTTTTGATCAGGCTTAGAATAAGATAGAACATGATGACATATAAAACCAAAGATGTCTTGAATGCAATTTGGTCTTGAGTACCTGATCTTTCTAGGCTTCTTGGTCATGCTTCAGGTTCTTCCTCTAGTGGAGTCTTTGAGTTGGCACTATCTGGAGATGATTAGAGTCGCCAGGTGAAATATTTCAGCCTTCTTATGTCTGGTCACTGTCCACCATCAGTGATCAGATTTGGAACTTTAAAGTGTACTACTGGAGAAAGTTCCCCAGTATGGTCGCCATTCTGTTATCACTTTGTAATTTGCCCAAGGTTGTGGAGGCAGTCATAGAGGAAACATCAAAACCACTTCGAGTCTTGGATCTATCCCTCCAAGAATTAGAGAAGGATCTCTGTGTTTGATATAGATTTGTTTGAATAGATATTAGGCTAGCTATGCGGAATAGGATATATTCTTGGAGTTTTCTGGTTGAGACAACAAAAGAGGACCATTGGGCTATGGGGTCTGTGTTAATTTTGAAATTAAACATAAGTCTATAAGATATTTTCACTGGGAAAGGTAATGTAGGCGTTGGATTCTTTAAAAATAAAATGATGTAGAGAAGGAACATACGAGATAATCAACTACAACAAAAAGCATTTAAGAATTTCTTTATTGTAGTATTAGAGGAAACCATTTAGATTTTCAAAAGCACTACACAGAGTATCAGAG
This sequence comes from Picea sitchensis, assembly GCA_010110895.2. Lineage (NCBI taxonomy): Eukaryota > Viridiplantae > Streptophyta > Pinopsida > Pinales > Pinaceae > Picea > Picea sitchensis. The sequence continues at coordinate 25,821 of SNQJ01S0106645.1, read as the reverse complement.
ATAAATTCTGCGTTGAATCTCCTTTTGAAAATTAGAAAGAGAGAAACATAATGAATACTAAGTAGAATCACATTCAACGAAGAAAGAAAACTTCACCAATCGTCGACATACATGAATCCTCTGAAAAAGTCCCTTTGTATTCCTGGTGAATCAGAAAAATACTACAGAGAATAGACTTCTTGGGTGTAAGAATCAACAACCATTTTACATTAAAACCACATAAATAAATAGGAGATATCCCCCCTCAAGTTTAGGAAGTCGGATTCAACCACCTCGGCCAAAAATAGCAACAAATCCCCAAAAATATGGAACTGTCCGCCATGAAAGACAGGCCGGATTTCTACAAAAAAGGGGTCCACTCAGACATATGTTTCTCTACAATGCTGAGACCTGGGGAAAAAATGGATTTTATTTTATATGAGAATGTTCTAGACAAACAACTCCTTTGGTTTCTCCAAATTCGCCAACTCGCCAAAACAACCCCCGCAAAATCAGGACTGTAACAGAAAAATGAAAAACTAAAAAAATGGGGCTCGAATATGGATTTGATTCTCCCAAATGGTGGAACCTGTGAAAAAACTGAGAGAGGTTTTTGTTCTTCAGCCCATTCTAAACAAAAACCTCTTTCGGTGTTTTTAAATTCATCGTTTTTTGCCCAGAAACTCCTTCGTAAAAATACTGGTAAAAAACGTTGCAAAAGCAGTTTTTGTTGGGGACAGGTGGTATTTCCGACCCCCCTGAGGTGCTAAGTGGTTTTAGGCGGGCGGGGGTCCGCTGGATTGTGGAGATGACATGTTTCCAGGGGTTTTAATATGAAACAACTCATATCGGACCCCCCTGAGCTGATGGGACGTGAGGGGGGGGTCTGATATGCACGGGGAGTGTGGGTAGAAACTTAGGACAAAGTTTTTTTTTAGTTTTTATTTTTATTTATTTTGTTTATGTTTTATTATATGTTTGTTTAAGTTTTGTTTTTTAATTGTTTTATGTTTTTAATTTATTATATTATGTTTTTATATTGTTTTTTTTTAATTTGTTTTTTTGTTTTTTATATTGCTTTTTTTAATTTGTTTTTAAATCAAAATCGTTCAATGTTCATCGAAACACTAACCTGATTACTAACCTAAGCAACTAACATAATCAAACTAAGTTAATTACTAATTACTAATTAATCTAATCATTATTTTATTTTAATTTATCCTATTAAAATAAATTTTTTAGGCTAATGAGCATTAGAGAACGCTACTAACCATTTAATATTAACTTAATTATTTATTTATTATCCTAAGTTTGTTTATTCATGCAGGGATGAGTGGCGAGTGAGATGTAGTCAACGGGACAAAGTGGCAAGGGAGTGAGGGTATAGTGGTGGATGAAGGATGCAGTAGGGTGATGGAGGATTGGGCGAAATGGATGGAAGGGGAGATGGAAACAAACGAGAGACCAGCAAGCTAGATGTCTTCATCACGGGGGAAACGCCAAATAGCAGCTGAAGAATTAGGTTACCTATAATTATAGAAACCCAACAGGAGGTACGTAGTGATCAATGTGTATTCAAAATCATGCGAGATGGTGTCGCAGTTAACTGCACCAGCCAAAGGTGGTATGTAGTCTGGCAAGACCGATGGGATCTACTTCGTGTTAGCCAGATCATCGCAGTGTTTTCTTTGTTTCTCAGCAGCATGGACAGAACGTCGTCCAGTCGATGTGGATTCTTGCAATCCGCCAGTTGACGATGCTTGTATTCCTACAGACATGACTCTCTCAACCATGAGATCTATCAAAATCTGCTCCACAAAATTCTCTAACGCGCTATGCTCGCCTGACATTCACACTTGTAATCAAGGAGATCGAGTAGGTGAACAAACAGACAAGGTAATCAAATGGACAACAAGCTCTAGACAACACAGTGTGTTATGCAATCAATTCTCTGTTAGCTCGGTTATATCAATTTGCAAAAAATGGTCCCAGTGCAGCATCTGACAGGTTAAATAAGCAACGTCGTAATAGATTCCTCCAACGAGAAGGAATGCCTCATTCAATATGAACCAGATCATTATGGCATGGTCCCAATGGTCCAACATCAATATTTCCATAAATAACTGTGTTTCTAACCATTTTGGAGCATCATTCTAACGGTTGGGGCACTTCCAACAGTCATATAGCTTCGTCGTGGCGAAGTTCCATTCTGTGCGGTTCTTCTATTTCGGCGAGGTTCAAGTTCTGTCAGCATGCCTTCTGCGAAGTCTTCTCTGGAACTTCCTGCAGTTTTTCTAACTTTTCTTTCTTCTTTCTGAGCTTTCTTGCCTTCTTTCATGTGATTTGAGTCTCTGGATTCCTCTTTCCATTCATATTCTTATCTTCTCTTAGCATAGTAACTTCTCACTCCTAATGCTCTTTCATAGGGTTCAAATGTAATACCTCCTCTCTTACTATCTTCGGGGTGGATGCACTTCTTTCCTGCATTGACAGGTTCTTTAGGCCTTCTTATGTTCTTTCAATTTCAACAGCTAATTCTCTGGCCCTTTGTTGCTTCGACTTATCCTCTTGTTCTTCTATTAGTCTCTCTATGTTTCTAGCAATGAGGTCCCTTAATTCTTTCTTCTTTTGTTCTATAGCTTCCTCCTCTGCTTTCCTTCTGATATGATCTTTCTCAATCCAAGTATTTCATACTAAAAGGGGGAAAGGGGTGTTGTTCTCAACAAACTTAATGACTTCAAATTCTTCTTCAGTCGATGTTTCATGAGCAATCATAGGTACATTAGTAACTCTTCCACATAGGGTAATCATCTTTCCTTTAAACAACCCTATCCTTCCCAATGAAGGAACCATAACAAGCTTTCCCAAAATTTCCCAAGTGCTTTCTGGCATGATATTCACCTATGTTTCCTCATCCAAGACACAATCTATTTCAAAGTCTCCTATTATTGTTTCTATGCGCTGCTTCTCTTTTAATATCTCTGATAAACTGATGTCTCTATGATCATTCTATGTTTCTTTCATCTATAATAACATAGTCTCTGATTCTTTCTGGTTCTCTAACATATCCATAGTCCCTTGTCCTTCTTCATAGTTTTCTTGTCTCATGTTCATGTTTTCAACTTTGGCAATCATTCTAGGGAAATCCTCAACTTCATGGCCAATAGCTTTACAACATACACAAATAGGACCTATACTAGGGAATTCCTTAGCAAGATGTCCCGATCTTATGCAATTATAACATAGTGTCAATCCTCTCTTTCTTTTAAACGAGCCCCAGCCTTTCCTGTACTGCACACTGGGAACACAGTGATGGACCTGCAATCTACAAAATTCTTTCTAGGTTCCTGCATCCACTTGTTAGTCCAAAAATTCTTTCTATGCATAGGAATAACATATCTTTCGCTATCTCTATCAAATTTATTCAGTTCAAATATTTCTTCTAGTTGTGCCCTAGTTTTCAGACTAGGAAAAAATCTATCAAACATACCTAGATTCATATTTTTGAAGAAAACATTTCCACTTATCTTACCTTTACTAGAGCACAAAGATTTAATATCTTACCTCTTTTCTTCATATCGAGCTTCTCTCTTAGCACAGATCTTCACAAGTAAAGTAGAATATTGTGCACTACAACAACATATCTATGCATAGAGATTTCTCTTTTCTTCAATTCCCATCAATCACAGTTTCAAGTCCTGATATTGGAACCATTTGTTGGCACACGAGGGCATACCTAGGGTTCAATGCTTCAACAACGCACCAACAAAACCCTAACTACCGACCCTTTCGGCAATGTTATCTCTCGGGGAGTCCTTCTCAGGTTGTAGCTTGAAGAAGCCTGGTAACTTAATGTGTGTTTTGATTTTGTGTGTTTATTGGATCAAATAGGATAACTAACCAAATGGTTTGTTTACAAGACTCTCAAATATATATAACCAGGTAAGACAAGGATTTCAAGAGTTAATAATCAGTTGAATAACTGAACTTGATGGGTGAAGAAGACTATATTTATCAACCAAAACATATATATGATGGACTGAATAAAGATAGCAGTGATTACTAATCCATCAATGTTTATGAGTTGACAGGATGAGATGACAGTCACCTGCAATTAGACAAACTCGGACAGAGAAAGTAATCAATGAAAGTACAGAAAATAGAAAGAAAATGGCAATCCAATAGTAACAGAGAAAGAAGTTTGTGTATCTGTATTATATGCAAGAAAGGTCTATTACAAAAGTAGTATAGTTTAATCTCCATAATCAAACCTTTTCTCCTTCAAAAGTCACAGGATTTATATCCTTTACAAAGTAAGTTCAATATCCTATTAAAGAGGATCTGAAATGATAATAATAGAACAAGGTCAAAACAGTTTTCAAATCATAAAATTAGATCCTAAATTAAAGGAATCAAATCCTAATTATAATCTGTGATCTTCAGCAATCTTCGATAGCTACAAAAATATCTAGCATCTTCAACAACCTTAAAGGTGATGAAAAAGCACTGGAAATCTTCCTTTAACAGCTTAGGAGATCTTTGACCAAAAATAGCAAAGGGCTTTTAATATTCTCACTTTGTATTCTGCCTCTAATACCGAGAAAGGATAATGATTTGAAATGTTGAAATTATTATCTTTTATAATAAACCATCTCCACGCAAACTGGGACCACAAAACTTAGATCTGTGCAAAAACAATATCACTCTACCCTTCCCTGCACTTTTGGTGGCTAAAGAGCCATAAATCTTAACTTGTAAGCCACTGAAAGCTCTGCTTTCAGTGTCTAAAAACAGTTGTGAAATCTTTCCTAAGCCACCAAAAGCTTTGTTTTGAAACTGGCTTTCAAAATTGCAATAATGTATTTCATTCCCTCTTCCTGATCTTCAAGATTCTTCACTTAAGTTCAGGGCTTCTTTAAATGAGTTGCAAAAGTCAGTGTTGCATCTTTGTCTTCTTCAATTGCTCTATATCTTCTATTAAGCATATTCTCTATGCTTTGAGTAGTTTTATTAAAATAGTGGGTGCTCTCATTGGGTGATGGATTCCATTACAATCTTTGTGTAGATGACAGGCCATAGTTATTTAGGAGCGTTTATACCAAAACAGTAACACTTAACTTGTCATTATTCTTGATGCTATCAATTTTGAGCATACTAGTAACTAGAAAACACTTCTGTAAGAAAACTTTATGTGATGTTTATATGTATGAAGAAGGTCTCATCTTTCAGGATATACAGGCATCAATCTTTTTCCTGGAGGGAAACCACATGAATTTCATTCATAATTACTAAGAATTTAAAATATGGCCAGAAAACGGGTTTGTTGTTGATTCTTCTAGTGTTAGGCTCGAAAATTGCAGACTTGGATATTTGCATGCAACTGCTTAGCTTGGAAATTAACAGTTTTATCTCGGATGAGTCACCTACCAAAATGTATAAACCTAAAATCTCGGCGACCTGTGATCCCTGCAACTTTTCCTAAACATCTGGAACATTTGATTTGTTATCAAGAAACTTTCAAAACCCTGCAACTGTCATTTATTCAAACAATTCAAAGATCTAACACCCAATCCTTGCTTCAAATATATCTTTGCGCGCCATATGAGTTGTCAGAGAGGTGATCTGTGAATCCTTTGATGAAAATTAACACTTGTACAGTATTGAAACTCATTGTGGCACTTTGATTTGAGGCTTAAATCATGGCTTGACTCATGGAAAGGGTTGTGTGTGTCGACCTGATACAATGTTGTCATTTCAATGTCGTGGCCTGATGTCATAATAACACCTGTAATCTCTGGAATTTTGAATTTACAACCTTTAAATGCACTCCTACTACCTAAATCATTTTGATGACATATGTAGAATGCAGAACTTGGCATTTGCACTTGGCTTGTCGACCTGGAATGTGTCTCTGTGTGATGATAATGGCTTTGAGTTGAACACACTTAATATGCAGACATGGAGCTTGGCTTGACCTATCAAATGGATATTTAGATTTTTGCATATTGATAGACATTTAAGTGTTTTAGTCGATAGGCTAGATTTATGACTTGGTCAGTGACTCAATTTATGTGATGACTCGTGGCTTAGATTTTTTCTTTTTGGAAACTTTATACTTAGGCACTTTAACACACACACCATTTCTTATTTTATTTAAATAATAATAAGAACAGAAAATATAAGGAAGCATAAAAATAAGGTTTAGGCAATAATAACAATGTGTGTTTATGAAATGCAGGTTAAAGATAGAGTCACAAGAGTCTGAAGAAAACCTGATCAATGGGAACTTAATGGGGAATTTGAGATATGGATTAGGGAAAATGATGAAGGAAAATGACAAATTTAAGCAAGAAAACATGAAATTCCTCAAAATTTACAAAACCATTTGAGGAGATAACAAGAAACACGTGCGAAGAAGATGAATTCTTACCCGAGGTAGAGGTAGGGGGGGTTGCAGGACTCAGGTGTCTACAACCAAGCTGGGACACAGATCTGTGATTACAATACTTGACAGAGCACTTAGCCAATAACATGCATTAGTTCTTGAACCTTATTCACATCACAGGTTAAACCCTTATTACAGATCAGCATGTAAATGTGTTGAACCTACACATAATAGATCTAGATAAACAATAATACACACATTTGCAGAGAGAATTGGAGAAAGAAGAAGAAGGAGAGAAATAATGGAAGAATTATCATTAACCATTGTGAATAATGAATAATTTACACATGATATACTTTGTATAACTCAATGAGTTCGAGTGGAGGATAACCAATGTGCCATATTGGTGTTCTAGAGTGATCTGGACACACACCAACATTTATAGGAGTGAACTTCCACCTAGTCTAGTCTCTTAGGCAGTTACGGGAGTGAACTGCCACAGAGTTGAGTTAATTAGTCAACTAGTCTTCAATTAACTGACTAAACATAGAGTAGTGAGGATTTAACTCATGGAATCAAGGATAATACGCCACTCTAGTGATGATACCAAGGCAAGGTCTAATTAGAATGGTGATGATCCCAATGTTGCATGGTGACAAATCCAATGCAACATCTAAACTCAACTCAACTAGTCAAACTGAAGAGTCAACTAAAAGAGAATATTCTCCAGGTGGAATATTCTCCCCTAAATTATAGGAGACTAGATCATGACTAATTATAACTAATAAACAAGGAAAAATCTTAGGAAAAATAAATCCTAAGTGTGTGTGAAGTAACTCCAACATCCCCCTTGAACATCACTATGGTGAAAATAAAGATTGGGTCCTGGAAATGAGGCCATGTTAGGTACTCAAGTACAAAAGATAAATTGAGAATAAATTGAGGAAAGNACTACAGTTTCTAGGCAACTGTGTACTTCACTCCAAGACGACTTCACAGAGAATGGAATTTCTGCTCATTGAAGGTCTTGGTGAAGATGTCTGCCATTTGTTCTTGTAAAGGACAAAACTATAATTTGATGATCCCCTCGTGTATTAAGTCCCGGATGTAGTTCATGTGGATCTCGATGTGCTTCGTCCGCTGCATCTGAACTGGATCTCTACAGAAATTCAAATTACTCTGGTTGTCACACCAGATGACGATCGACCAATGAAACTGAATGCCCAACTCAGTGAGAAAATGTTGTAGCCACATAGCCTGAATGGTTATGTTAACTACCCCTCTATACTCTGCCTTGGCTGAAGATAGACAAATGGCAGCTTGATTCTTTCTCGACCAACAGATAGGCCCAAAACCAAGACTGAGTGAGTAACCAGATGTGGACTTGTGATCAATGCTATCACCAACCCAGTCAAAATCAGTAAACCCAATGAGATCTAATGGAGAGTTTGTTTCATAATGAATCCCAAAGGTGATGGTGCCCTATACATATTGAAGGATATGTTTTGTAGCCTTCCAATGTAGCTCATGTGACTCCTGCATGAACCTAGAAACTACGCCAACTACATATGATAGGTTTGGTCTAGAGTGTGTGAGATACAACAAACTCCCCACTAGTTGTCTGTACAGTGTGCTATCAACCCGTGGATTCTCCCTACCATCTTCAAGTTTGACTCCTGATAGGAAAGGAGTCAAAGCAGACTTGTAGTCTGTCATGTGAAATCTCTCAAGGAGATCTCGTGCATACTTGGCCTGAGACAGTTTGATGTCTGATGCATCTTGACTAATCATGATTCCAAGGAAGAAGTGTAGCAGACCCATGTCTGTCATCAAAAACCTATCATGTAGAATATTCTTGACTGCAACAATTGCTGAAGTCGAGCACCCGGTGATCAGCAAATCATTGACATACAAAACCAAAATTAGAAGTGAATCAGTCATCCTGAGAATGTAGAAATTTGGGTCTGATTTACAACATACAAAGTTCTATGACAACAAGTAGGAGTCCATCTTGGCATACCATTCCATCAGAGTCTTATTGAGGCCATAAAGTAACTTCTTCCATCGACAGACCAAAGATGAGTCCTGCATAAATCCCTATGGCTTCT